>LUGF01028163.1:462449-495762 GCA_001625245.1 Calycopis cecrops | reverse complement strand
CCCCCCCCTTACTATAAAAAAAAAGAATCACCCTCACTTATCGCCGGTATTGAGTCTGCCTACCGTAGCAATGACAATTTTATTAAAACTAGCTATCTCTGTTGGCTGTTGCCCGCTTCGTACCTGCAGCCAGTGCTCGTCGCGCGTGGTGGCGAGGTACTGCCTCGCCGCGAAGGCCACGCAGCCGGTGATGTGCTGCTCGAACTCTGCCACCTCCGGGCAGCACGGCTGCGTCACCTCCACGCCAGTGTACGCGCTCTCCCACGGGAACCTGACAGGGTTATACGTCTTTAAATATACATTCACCGGACTCTCACGAGAATTTTTGATAGTATTTTATTTTAGGGAGATGACATTTTTATAACTGCCGACGGCTATAAACATTCGCATAATATAGATGCGTCGTCCTCCTTCTTCTTTCCTCCTCTATGGACCACAGGAAAATTACACGTTATTATTAATACTATTACACAGGATAAGGTGAAAATGTCGCTAAAGATAATATGATCTGATTAAGAGGATATACAGTAGATTGGATTTAAGGCATCCCACAAACTTATGTAGGCTCTATATTTTTGTATGAAATTGGTCACAATTTGTCTCTATAGATTACAACCTGGAAAAAAATAATTGTCACTTGGGTATATTTTTAGAAGGCTGAATGAAACCAAGGAGTGTAACTTGTTTTATAAGTATAAATATATTATATTTACCAAACTATATTTCTATTATTCGTAACAATTATTTAGGGCTTTATATAATTCCTTCATTTCTTACCTATAGCCTTTATTGCCAGTCACTTTTGCCAGCTCAGCAGCTACGAAAGCGTTTTCTAACCGATACTCTAGAAGTTTCTTGCCGTAGTGTGGATAGAGAAGTAAAATCGTAGGAAATATCCACATTTCTGTGTCCCAAAAATTGTGACCTGAAATGATAATAATATTTTATTTTATAACTTGACGTTAGTTAACTAATGGAAACAAAGAAAACGAGAAAAGCGAATGTTATAACGCAAAATCTCTACTTGTTTCTCTTGTTTCCTCCTCATAGAAACATGTCAAACTACATCTGATAATATGTATCACTTGCCGTCTAGCCTAGGAAAGAGATATTTATACCAAACATTTTATAAATACCTTCATAGTCATCGAATGTTCCTCCCCTAGCCAGGCCTGTGGGACTCAGACCAAAGAATTTCTCCTGCACCGAATATGATTTTTCAGACGGTAATGAACTCAATATATAGTACCACATACCGTTCACAATTTTTGCCTAGAAACAAAAAATAGCTCTTTGGTGTATCTAGGTACTAGACTTTACAAAAAGTGTTATTTATTTTATCTCTGAGAATGTTAGGTGATCATAAATTAATTTATAACCAATAATTATCGTATTAACCTATTGGAAAATGCCCTTTCTCTTACATATTGCACCCTGCGTCCATATATTGCACCTGATCATCTTTTTAATACAATTTTTATTATCATCCATAATATGCTACTGTAGAGAATAGTGACAGATTCTACATGAAGATTGCAGAGCTGCTAAGAAGGATGATTTTATGCCTTAAATTGAAAGTTGCACGATATCGATGTTGGATTTTGCTAACTCCCTAACAGAATAAATTAAGTTCTAGTCTTAGGGTATCTACTCTCACATTTGATGTAAATTATACATGCAGTGAGAGCAGAGCAGAGCAGTGAGAGTAATTTATAAAGTTTCGCGTAAAATACTTACTAATTGCAAGTTCCCTTCGATCTGCAAACTTGCTTCTTTGTAGAGTTTCTGCCATCCTTCCACGTGCTTATCAAATAGCTCTTCTCCATCCTCCTGTAACACTATGTAGAAGTGAAATTTTACTATCTTGAGTGGTGTAACAAATTACAGTATTCTATTTTATACATATCTTAATTTTTTTATTACTAACATTGATATCTGTTAACTATTTGTTATTCGGGCAAATGTGGCATTAAAATCCAAATTATAGATATATGTAAATTATTGTTATATTGTAAAAAGGGAGTATTCCCGTTCATTGAATTGAATAAATTGAATAAATTGAATTGAATATATATCTACCTACATCTCGTTTTATTGATATGGGTGGAGTTTTGTTGATTAAATTGTTTCAGTTCGTATAGGTTTCAAAATCAAAAGACAGAGGTTATCTACCTATGTCTTTTGCTTTTTTTGTAATTTATTGTCGTAACCATTTCTTGCTCCACTGGAGTCTGATAAAGAGAAAGGTTTTTAGTTTGTGAAATTACATACCTTTCACGAATTCCTCTCTAGCGATCGTTTGATTCGTATCTGCAGTCATAACGAACGTAAAGACCCTGGACCGATGGTGTGGCACAACCAGATGGTCGGGCACCGACGTCCAATAAGCACAAACTTCAACCGGCTGTGGTTGGTGATCAGGATCCTCTGACACTCTGGTCTTCCCGCAACTTTTCCAAGCTGTCCTGCCGTCTATGATTTCGGGGACAGGCGTGTCAAACGCAATATCCTTACTGTCGTTTCCGGGCAATAACTTAATGGCTATCCATATTTCTTTGTGTATAAAATTTGGATCTACAAATTAGAAGAAATTAATTTATTGATTGCGGATTACATAATAATAATAGTAATTATATATAATAGGTTATAAATCTATACATTAAATAAAACTCTTTGTTACTGAGTGACTGACAGACAAAGTACCTACAGCCGAAACTACAGTACCTAGAAACTTGAAATTTGGTACACGTTTTTATGATGTAAATGAGCACTAAGAAAGGATTTTTAGAAATTCAACCCCTAAGGGGGTGAAATAGGGAAGTTGGAGTTTATTTGGAATATCAGTGATTTCGGGTGGCACCGCGGAGCACAGCTATAATTATATCAAACTCAAAGGTCTCTCAACGCGCAACTAGAACCACTGCACTGGATGGATCGGGAATTTGGCATGCAGGTAGATGTTATGACGTAGGCGTCTGCTAACAACGGATTTTTAGAGGGGTGAAATCAAAATATTAAAATTATCCAACTACCCAAATAGGGTAAAACTACTTGGCGCTGCTAGTATTATATAGGTAAGCAACATAAATCTTTTAAATGTTCCTAGCGCCTGGTATAAACATTGTAGCATTTACTATTACGTATGTGTAGGCAATATTAATAATGACAGGCGCTAAATAAAGTTAAAGACTGATTGACGCATTGCTAGAATAACGTATTTCTATAATAACCATAGACTAAATAAAAAGTATAGACGGAGCGCTGTTAACAATGTAATGAAGCCAGCAAAACTACACCCATTCCTGTATATACACGGTCTCACATACCCATTTGACAACCAAACTACACCCAGATCATTAGTTTGTGACAGTTCGTCCATGGCGTAAGACTTCCAAATAAATAATTGTTTATTACCTGAAAATGCCGAATTGTGTAGTGAAAGGCTGCAAAAATCATTCCTCGAGGAATAAAAAGCAAGAAGAACTTACATTTCATACGTAAGTAAACATAAAAATTCATTTATTATTAAATCAATTTCAACAATTGTTTGACAGCTTTCAAAACGAAAATGTTGTCACTAGTAAGCGCCAAAATAGTCCCCGTTTATGGGCTTAGTTATTAATGTAACGAAACGTAATGTAATGTAATCACTAATCACGTCCATTTACTTATTTCTATTTTTACTTTTAATATTCACCCAATTAATGTAACAGTAAACAAGCTTTTTTTATTTAATCCTCCCTCATAAAACCTTTTTTTAAGGTTTTCTGTCCGAAATAAAAATATTAGAGAGAAGTGGATAGAAGTGATTCGAGTTAACCGAATTGAGCCGTCATGGAATTCCTCCATCTGCAGTCTAATTTGTTCAACACATTTTGAAAGTGATGATTTTTACATCACTAAGTCTTTGTCGTGTGGTACGAAATGGATATCCAAAGGTTACGAGGTTCCAATGTTTCTATTATATTGTACTAGTTGTTACCCGCGGCTTCACTCGCGTGGTTTTACATGATAAAAAGGATACGATGGCACTCTTTAGTCCTTCAACTATCTCCATACTAAAATAATATTTTCATAATAAACAATTTAGAAAATATTTAAAACTCTGACGTTTCTGTCAAACATTTGACAGTAGCAATTTCATTATCTGATAACTAAGGACGTACGTCATACTGTTGCGTGCGCCTTTAATAATGCCATCTATAGCGCTTATTTGATTGATTTGATGGAAATGTGTTTTCCACTGGAAGTTTATCGCTATAAAAAGGAGCCTATGGCACTGGCTATAGTCCTTCAAATATCACCATACTAAATATCACATCGAGCCGTTGATCCGATTTAATGTGAAAAAAAAACAAACAAACACACTTTCGCATTTACAATATTAATATGAATTCAGTTATGTAGGGCAATGAAGATTTTTGCTGAAAATTCCTAAAATTTTCATTATTATGCATTATTTTTCTCTCTCATCGTGGCTAGTTATCGAACCTATGCCAATCCAAAAACAAAATCCATATGAATAAAAAACGTTCTTGGGTAAAATCTTGTCAAGCGTTTCGGAATGGAGTTACGGCACTTCAAAAATATTATTAATGCGAAAGTTTGTATGTTTATTTGTTTGTTTGTTTTTTTGTTACTCCTTCACGCAAAAACTACTGAACCGATTTTCATGAAATTTGGCACACACGTAGAGAGTAACTTGCATTAACACAGGATTTTATCCCGAAAAATGTTTCTATGGGATGTCATGGGATGATTTTCTATTTTCCACGGGAATGAAATTTACGTGGGTGAAATCGCGAGGCGCAGCTAGTAAATAATATGTTTGTTTTTTTTGTATCCATATATTATTTAAATAACAATCCAAACTTGTTTCTTCTTTCTACACTTACTCGCATCGTAGAAGGAATCGAGGTTTCGAACGACGCGACGCAGTGAATGGGTTGAAAGAAAATGCTAATTTATGTATTTACTTATCCATTCATCATGTCCGTATTGATTTTGGGGTAATAAGTTTTTACTACACGGCAACTCTCACTAAGCGCACACATGTTTTGCGGTTGTCAAAAAACTGGCTTCATTTCACTGTCGAGAACGCTCCGTCTATACTTTTTATTAAGTCTATGATAATAACAATCTTAAATACTACTCACATAGACTTAATAAAAAGTATTTATTAAGTCTATGATTACTCAGACCAAATAATTATATACTTAACATTTTTTTATAAATAACATTAAATATAATTACTTCGGTTACTAATATCTAGTATTTTTTGCCAGTAACAGAAGTAGGTACCTAATTACCATAGGTCTAGGCTAATGTGGTGTGATAAGTCCAATGATGATGATTATTAATATAAATAACTTATTAACTAGATATTTAATTTAATTAAGAGACTGCTATCTAAAATTCATCATTATCATTATTAGCGCTTATATATACAGCTACTTGTAGTACATAAAGTACATATTATATCATTATTTGAAGATACCTACTAGTTTTTTAGATTAGTTCCTAATGAAAATGTTTCCTTCTAACAGATAACATAGGCGTAACAAACTCAATTTGTAATCAGGTATATTGGAATCCTCACCTGCATGTGGTTTTGGCGTGACTTGTATTTGATTGACAATAGCCCGCGTGTAATACCTATGTGCGTATATCCTCTGAGTCACCACCGAGCGCTCCCTGTTGACCGTCACTTTGAAGACGCCATGTTTCGTGTCCAAGCTGTAGACGGGCTTGAACGGGAGGTGGGTCAGCGTAGAGTTCAGTCTGATGTTGCCCCAAGCGGGTATTCGGGCGCGACGACTCTCGCCCTTACGTCCATTGTAGACACCGTTAATGTAGACTGTATCGCTGAAGATATTTGTGGCGATATGCCCGTTGCCGATTGAAGGCATAAAGTGATCATCCGACGGAAGGCTGGAAAGGTATGATAATAATACTGTTGAATAAAAGCAGAGGAAAAAAATAAATGTCTTGGATAACACTTCACGTCAGGTAGTATTTTGGCTGCTGCTGATGATGATGTCATCAAGAGATGTGGCATGCTGCGTGCATGCGTGCATCCGAATCGGACGGGCCAGATTGAAGAGGTACCTCTGGCTTACACGACACCTGCATAAAATGATAGCTCCGCTGTCGCGTTTTGTGCGGTGTAGAAGTAGCCCATGTAGGAGGGAGGAGGATGGAGGGCAATGCATCTGTATAATTTCAGTGCGGATGTCTATGGGCGTCGGTAGACTACTCCTTTCCTCGCAACAAACGAGTAGGTAGTCAAATATTTTTGCTGACTATCGACGGACTAAGATATAAGCTAACTGTTACGGACGTGTTGCGCCCCTTACCTCCCCCCTTCAATCTGCCACCGGAAACTCACAAACCACAAGAAACACGACAGCATATTTGTTTCTTAAAGGCACACTTACTGTGAGCTAGAGGCGCCTGCTCTGTCGTGGCGGCCCATTTGGTCAACAGTGAAGCGCGGCCTTTTAAAAACGCGATGTTGTACGCGTAGAATGTCAAATTGTCTATGTAATATTTTTTTATAATATAATAATAATAATATTAAGAAAAGAGCTTATTCTTTCCTCAAAGGTCGGCAACGCATCTGTTAGATCTCTGGTGTTACGGATGTCTGTGGGCGTTGGTAATCACTTTACATCAGATGACCCAACTGCTCGTTTGCCTCCTGTGCTATAAAAAAATATTATTATCTTATGTAACGTTGTAATCTATATTTAGGACATATAAATAATTTTTAATTCCAATCAAACCTCAGTCGAAAAATATTATGTTTATTAGTCGACCTTTCCATGAGAACAGGCAAACATAATAATAAATTTAACATTTTAAGATCTCGTTTTTGTACAACAAATATTAACTAAACAAACATTAATTAATACTTTTAATCATAACATGTTTTGGAACGGTCCGAGACATGTTATCAAAACTATGTATTGTACTTATAATAAAACAATATAATAAAATAACAGAAGTTAGATATTGTTGACCAAACAACTTATACACCTTGATAAATAAGAATGTTGTGCGAGTCGATTTGGCGAGGAAGGCTATAGACTACTTTTTAACCGACTGCGATAGGAATACGAATTCACGTAAACGAAGTTACGTGCTTCCGCTAGTTAAATATATCAAGTGATGAGTCAATGCTGTCACTTTTGCAGTATTCGCAAATTATTTTGTATAAACAACAACGATCACTCGATATGATCAACATACTTATAAACACCGATTTCTATATCTCATTTATAAAATAACGGATTAAACATAGCTTTGGTGTTTAAATAGCTTTACATATAAACACAACAACAACACACCAGCACCCTAACTGGATAAGCCGAGTACAAACTGCCACATATCCTTGTACTTGCCTTTATTCGTCCATATTCATAGCTCCATATATGCCAGTTGAGAAGACTCTTGACGCCAAAACATATGATATAAATAAATGGAAAACTAATATAACACCGTACTGAACTCTGTATGATATAAGACGACATGGCATAACATGCAGCTGCATCATATGAGGTGACATTCAGTGAAATGAAAATGAAATGAAAAAGTTTTTATTCAAAATAGAATTATAGGAACTATTTGAACGTCAACAATTAAATCTACCCTCGGTTCAACCCTAGCCCTGAAACAAACTCAGTGATCCTAAAAGTACGACATTTCCAATTACATCAGAAACTATCACAAATTATATTTTTTTTAATAATAATATAAAATAAAAATATCTTTATTACATTACAAAAAAATTCTTACATCTAAATGTCGGTGTCACCTTTTATAGGCAATTTATGTCGGTGCCAGGTGACAGCGCTCTTCCTAACATACGAAAAAGAAAGACTGAATAATAATTTAAAATTATAAAACAGCGCACTTGTGTGACAATGTGTATGTGTGTTTATTATTTAGTTCTATATCTTTCTTCATTAACATTGAGAGTATGTATCAATAATAATCATATTAGATATCATATAATTTAACGTTTATAATTAATAAATTAACGCCGCTTACCTGTTGCAGGAGAAGACATGAGCTTCGTCGCTCACATCATTTGTTTCGGCCAGGGCTCTCTCTACCACGGAGGAGCTGGATCCTTTGGTGGCCATGAAGATGACGACCAGCGCCGCTCCCACTAACACCCCTAACATGGCAGCTATTTGCTTATTTCTCGCTAAGAAGTTCCACATCCACGTAAAATATATAATTGCTTTACAAAAAATTATAATTTGGCACTATTCTTATTTACGCGTAGTTTTTTATAAAAATAATATGTTATATTTTGAGAGTGAATTAAGCGCGCGCTGTCGTCAATACGAGTCGGACAAGTATAACATCATGTCACACAGATTATACGACCTGTTCTGGTGTGACACACTTTATTGTCTGTAACGATAATGTAATCTAGGGTCGCCAGCTTTGTGTTTGCTTCCCGTTTTTTGTTCGCTATTAATTCTGTTATTTTAACAAGCACGAAGGTAAATTAACCATACAGTACCGCAATAGTTGTTTTGTGGTCAATGTGGAACATTATAAAGAATTTTATTTCTATCGCCAACCCTATAACCCAAACACTAATTCAATTGTCGCTTCCTCATTGCATTAATTTAAGATCCAAAGCTTCTGTTTCTTGCCTTAGATAGACATGGCTAGGTTCAAGTGAATTAATTATCAACCTGAAGCAAAGTTCAACGACACCAGAATCTCATGCAGTTCAAATTTTGATGTTCTAAATTTGAGCTCGCGATTATTATTATTTTTCTTTTCATTATGTATAGTAATGAGGTTTTATTTAAACTTTTATTAACTACAATTTTATAATCTAATACCATATAGGAAAAATGAATGATTATTGATTTTACCTATGTTCCAGAAACGATTTTATGCTGATTCTAATTTTAGTTTGAAATCAAATCATTACAAATAAATTGAGAATCTACGTGCAGCGCCTATTTTCTCTTAATAATGATGACATGCAATCTAGATAATGACTGGGTTCTGTAAATCGGGATTCTAAGTATCACTTAAAAATAATATATCTTATTGAATATTCATAGAAATTCAATATTTGTTTAATTAAAGTTGCAAATAACGTTAAGAACATATTATTATTTTATGTCATCGAACCTGTGATTAAGTTACTAAGCTACTATCAAATAAATATTGTGATTACATTTATAATATTATATAATGCCTATTTTAAATCATATTAAATATTATATTTTAAAGAATTTTGAATTACCTATGTTTATTCACATTATTACTTAGTAATTAGTCTGTAAGCATAAATAGTTTGAAAGTAAAACATCAGTAAACAGGTCAAGTAACATCTTAAACTATTTAGTCATTAGTGATTAGATGAATGTTCTCGTATGGTATGTGTATGTAGCATGTATATACAATACACATAGTATTGTATGCATGTATAATATATATATTATGTATCTATTAATTTATGAATAGCTTATTACGACTTTGTTCTACCCCTCTTTGAACATAAATATTTTTCTTTACAAAGTTGACTGGAAGAAATTTCTATTTGATGCTACACACTAATGGAGGTATATTAAGGTACACAAGCCTTATCGGGACCGTTTTTGTGAAACTTAATATAAGTAAATGTTATTCTCTATATTGTTATTTGTACACAATAAAGAATATTTAATACATAATGATGTCCCAAGTTTACGCGAATTTAATTAATTACAATAAAACAACTATAACGGATTTTATCGCAGATTATTTAATTATTTTACAGTCCACTCTTGACCATGGTTGCTATACTTCTGAAACGTCAGGATTGTAAAATAATTACATAAACCTTGACAAAATCCGCTAAAGTTTTTATTGTAATATTTAATACATTTCATTCATTCATTCATATTTCATTCGTAGTAAATATTCCTTGGATTTCGTTCTAAAATAATCCTTGGATTTCGGACAACACAACCCCCACACACAAGCCCCCAGATAGCACAATTGTTGTGCTCACTAATTTACTCAGGTTAGTTACGCGACCCTATCCCACGGCTGTTTTGTCCGAAATCCAAGGATTATTTTAGAACATCAATATTGATATCTTTATTGTATAATTTGAACATGTTTCTTGTAGCCCTGGCGCAGGCACTGATCGACACCAGATACTTCCTGACAATATTGTATTGCCGGTAATAAAAGACAATGCTATTTACCGGTATGACCTAAGACATGATTGTTTAATGGCAACACTAAAGGAATCTCAGGTATTGGCAGTGTTGTCTCGCATGGCCGTGCAGCAACCAGTACACCCACCAGTTATGTAATTTTCAGAGAATATAAGTTTCTAAAATCGTCCTCTTACATTTTTTTCTTTTGAGTTACATAACCCTAAAAGTTGGGTTAAAACTTATACTAGGTAAGTACACAAGTAAATAAACTTATAACAAAATAGAAGCTTAATGTTCTTCATTTGTAGTACGATGCAAAAGATTCTGATCCACAGCCTTGTTGATAAAACTTTAATAGTTTATAGCATAGATTTAAAATTAAAAATGAATACGATAACCTTAAACTTGTATAACATCTTGTAATCACGATATTAGTCCGCGCTATGTTATGAAATTTTCCACTTTTGTGGAAATCTTCCAACTCAAAATGTTGCTTATTTTGCTATGAATGACCGGGACATTTTTATTGGCATAGCAATACGTAGTCCGGTCAGCCAGTATTATATAAAGCATGAAATAAAAAAACTTCTCGCTGAAATGATGTCAAGATATTCTACAGAAGCTCGTAAATGAGTGCTCTTGAATTCAAATATTAAAGTTCCGGCTAAACCTAAGCGTCAACAAAGCGAAACTGGAGACAAAGCGGGGCCATCTGCAGCGTGAACTTGGCGTGCAATAGGCACAAAATCAAGTGCACAAAGACAAGTTTCTCTAAAACCACAAGACTACAATAGACGAATACAATATTTAAATATATAATAAAACAGTAAAATTCGTATGTTCGTACATTGAATGTATTTACGAAAAACTAATTGGGCTATGTTAAAATAGTATTAGAAAACTTGAAAGTTTTTAATTTTGTTGTCTGTCTGTTTGTCCGTTTGTCTGTTTCTCCGGTCTAATCTCCAAAACTACTGAACGGATTCGAATGAAAATTTTTGTGGTGTATAGATATTAAGCCTGGTCAACATCAATAACACTTTTTACTGCGGTAACATCGCTCATTCCTACGGGAAATTGGAATTTCGGCACATTGCAAGCAAACAATAATAAATCACTTTGATGATGATTACGCTACGCGAACAAAGTCGCAGGCACCAGCTAGTAGGTAATATTTTCGTACTAGAAGCGCCACGAGGTTTCACATGCATAACCCGCAACTCCACATCGGGATGGTATTTAGCCTTTAGTCTTTTTGATAAATGAAACAGTAGTCCTAGAGATTAGCACGACTCTTCAACTTTATAAAATAGTATAGATTAACTTAGTTAAAATTACAAGTAAAACAAAGAGGTAGGAACTTGTAATATCTGTGCACACATCTAAAGAGGCGACCGTCTCGCTCCGTCGACGCTATGTTCCCGCGTCGCGATCGCTTTGACGTGCAACGACGTGATAGAAACACTACGGTAGTAATTAGCACGCGGCTAACGCTCCCGCTTCGCAGTCGCTTAGATCGCTTAGGTCTGGCCAGACCTTAAATCTGTAGATAGCTAAGTCGGCAAGATAAAGAAATAAAAATAGAGTCATCGCCTGTACTCAAGTTCTATAGACACGACCGCCCCTCTATCTCGAATGTCCAACTGAAACTCGAATGTCAACAAGTTCTTATTATAGAATAATGGGTCAAATGAGCAGTCGGAGTCTTTTAATGCCTACTGACGCCTACAGACATCAGCATAATTGTTTAACAGATAATGTGCCTCCTTCTTAATCTATAATATATAATCTTCAATTCGTCTGTAATTTAGCACTGGCACTATCGTTATCTTCAATTAATTAATTTTAGGAATTTGTACGAGATGCATTTACAGGTATCTGAAGAGGTACACTTTTCGGGTACGCTTAATTGTAAACAAAAGATATAACAACATAAAACTATTATTTTTTCGGTAGAACTTATGCCGTGCAAGCGAAAAGAATCCCAATGCCGCTTCAGTAATCAGTAATTTGATGAAGCTGTAGCTGTTTGTTACGAGACTTGCGTTTCTCTCTTTTTAGGTTTCCGTATCTCAAAGAGATAAAACGGAACCCTTATAGGATCGCTTTGTTGTCCGTCTGTCTGTACGTCTGTCAAGACCTTTTTCTCCAAAATGCGTGAAGGGATTAAGCTGAATTTTTTGTCAAATGCGGAGGTCAGTTACGTCTTGATGCCTTAAAAAATCACACTTCTAAGTTAACGCAATAAAAAATTATAGCCAATTATGCACAAATTTTGTATGAAAACGTACTTTGTCGAAAACCAAAAAATTATCGGGTACTTCCCGTTGACCTGGAATTGTGAAATTTGGCAACAAGTAAGAACTTATAGCATATATATAAGAATAAATCTGAAAACTAGTAAATTATATGTAGATCATTGGAAAAATCTTTAAGTCGGGGTCATGGGCGCAAGAGGCACTACCCCGGTCGTACCGGCGTAGTTGGGATACAAACTACAAAGCTCCTTGGCACGTCTCACTTACAACATGACACCACCTCTTACTATATTACAACAACAGTATGCTGCTACACGAAATGTATGTATTTGTATTTATTGAAATCCTTATTAAACTACATGGAGTAACTTTAAACTCGGTTATCAAGGACTTAGAAAATGTGTATGATTGGTAGCACTGCTTGAATTATCTTTCATACCCTTTGTTATCTCGACGTCTCAGCTCAGCTTGACTGGTCGTGACGTGGTCGGTACATACGCAGTTGCTGCAACTATAAAGCGTATTTATAGCTTCCAGAACGTTCGTAATATCCTCGTGGTTGAAATAATTACTAAAGAAGTGAGATATGATTGGTAAGACGATGTCATTATCCCGGTGGGCGGCGGAGCGCGACGCCCTCCCGTTCCGCTGGCTGCCCCGGTCAGCCAACTTGGAAGAATCCGATGATCTTTCATAACTCTGGCGTTGGATGCCTATTCGAAATTATAAGCGAGGATTGGATGTTTTAACTCTTTTTCAATATAGTACAGGGGGCCAGTGGATGCCATATTCATGACTAATGACGTCCATAGATGGAAGGCCACCCTTAGGGGATGCATTTTTTTTGTCCATCTATCTATCTGGATTACTAGAATAGTAAGAATTTTCCTTGTGTTCAACACGTTTGTTCAATTGCAGTATTCCTCAGCATTGCAAATGAGGTGTAGGCTAATCGCGATTTTGTGCCTAATTTAATCGAATTGCACAAATAAGTTGTCATCATTCCTGTAAATCCCTTTGCTCTATTCATAATTCATTCATTTAAGATAATTAATATTCTTATAATAAGCTATATTCGTTAACTTGTTTTCTACTACGTCTACAAGATGGCGTTACAATTGGCTTTTAACAACTTTGTTATTAACAAATTAAATTCACATTGCTGTATATTGTTATATTATTTTGTATATTTTAAGATTGTTAGCATACCATACAGCACGTTTGGTAGTTAGATAAATGGATATGTGTCTTTATTGTTTTCTGTACATTACGGTTTTCTTGTTTATAAGAAACAAAACTGCAATTGGATTATTACTTGAAATGTTCGCATAATTTGTAGCAACCAACAGAATATAATATTCGTAAATTTAGTTCGTAGACCACAAGTACAATTGCGGGTAGTCCCATGCATAATTCAACTGAGTCCGTGTTATACAAACTGGTACCGGTGGACGAATGAAGGTGCAATTAAACGTTTTACTGCTTCCAGGATTTATAACTTGAAATATATCAGGTACACTACTCTGTAATATATAGCTTATTATTACACTTCCTTATTCTGCTTACAATTTACCAATGCTTGTTGGAAATTTATATATAAATAATTTTTATTTGTAATATATTTTGATAATAGTTTTTGGGGTTAGTGTCTAAGTGTCTATATCATTGGACCGATGCTGTTCCAAAGATAAACGAAGAGAAATGGTAAAATCTGCATGCAAGTCGTGAGAAATACCCGTCTCACGTACCACGGTGTGATGAAGGCAATGGTGTTGTAATTGTTCAGAGTTCCCATATCCACTGGGATGACGGTCTCATTAGCGAACGGTGTCTGAAATTCAACCCTTGTAAAATACGCCAGTGTACTCTCCATAACAAAGGTGTGTGTTTTGCATCACAAGTCAAATTAAGCTGCAAAGATCGGGGATTATTTTTGCGATAGTTCCGGAGGGAAGTGATAGTCGCACTGTCGCGTTGGATACGTGTTCATACAAAACTGGGCCAGTTACGAAAATATGTTAACTTCTTGTTTAAAAAGAAAAACAAATTTCAAATTTAAATTAGGAAAAATGCCGATTAGACTTCATTCAATATGTGATTTCGTGGATACTAATTTTCCATTTTTCCTCAAAATCATATTAAAACTGATTCTGAATTGGAAGTTTTTAACGGCTTCTTTAGAATCGGCCACGGCTCGTTTGGTCGACGTGGTCGGACGCGAGCGTCGCGCTCGGCGGAGCGCGGCCGGTGCTCCAGCAGGTGCAATACTTTGTTGCCCGCTCTACATCCGACATCATCATGACTCAGTTTGGTGCGTAAGTCCAATTATTTCATTTAAGCACTGAGTGAGCGGATATGATAGTTAATATGCAACGTGATGTGTGACTTCGTCTTTTTAAGTGATGTAAGACTGTCTGCCACTTCTAGGTTTACCTAGGTCGTTATCTTTTTATGACATCATGTTTTAAAAATTGACATCTTCATCAACTATGTAACTTGACTAGATTAATCAATTAATGACGCTCTTTTATAATTATTATTTAGGATAGTTGTTGAATAATATATTGTTCCATCTTAAGAATAAGATACGAAGGGGTTTACGTATCCATGTGGAAAAAACCCCTTTAAAAATAATAAAGATTAAAAAAAAAATAAAATTATTCTGTGTGTTGCAAAAATCCATTCGAGAATTTTCCCTATCTTCATCGTATCCGTGAGAACATCGACCTCTTCAAACTCTTACTTACCAAGCTTGAAGCTACTGTATTATGTTGGCTCTGTTCATGATAACCTTGTATTTAATATTGATTGTAAGTTATAGTAGACATTGGTCCTAAAATCTATTTATATATAACATATAATAAACGGTCCGTTGCAAAAATTACTCTTATACCGTTACGAACATCAACTTACCAATACCTACTCATCCTATCAGGCAGTATTTAAGTGCTTCTATTACACAGTACTGTAACAATAAACACGAAGATTAATGTAATTCTCCTTGTTATAATGATTTTTTATTGCTTATTATAATTTCAAGGTAGATAAAATGTATAGGTAACTAAAACCATTCTCAATTAAGCAACTTTCCTTTCCTTGTGCACAAATAAAAAAACTGTTTTTAATCGTTTTATACTCTTACCAAAAGCTTGTTATTAGCTTTGCAGAAAAAGTTTGATTTTAAAAAATTCAGGGCGTCCCGTGAGTAACAGAGAAACAGGGAGTACGGGATATAGAGGTCTATTATGCATCTAAAAAGATTTTTAAAAATGTTTAGCTCAGCTTTTTCAAAGATTTTGATTTTGTAAGATAATATAATATAATTAAAGTGAACCATTCTACAATTAATATACAATTGATGAGAATGTGTACTATGTGAAGAAACATCTATACATATTTTACATAATCTTTTTCTACAATCCTTTTATGTTTATGGTATCGTATATATAATTCTCGTGTCACAATGTTAGCTACAACACTCGTACAATACGACTCGATCGATTCTCATGAAATTCCGTGATTATCGACTAGGTCTGAGAATCAGCCAACATCTATTTTTCATCTCGTTATTTCCACGGGACCGAAACGTCGAACGAAAGTCTAAAAAATCGGAAGAGAGGTTCTCTTTTAATTCTTTGTAAGTGGTAATGTCAAACTGCATGCCTGCATGCAGTTGAATTTTGTCGACACGGCTGAGGAGGTACCTCTCGCTTACACGAGACCAGCGTAAAGTAAGAGCTGTGTGTCTGTCGCGTTTCGTGCAGTGTGTGTGTGCAGTGGGCCATGATGGTGAGAGGAGAAAGGAAGGCAGCGCATCTTAGTCTCTATGCTCCGACTGCTCATGTGCCCCCTATACTCTAAAAATATCGGTACATTATTTATTGGTCTATACACACTTTTAAACCCAATAAAGCAAGTGCATTACATATTACATTCGCGTCGGTGTAAGCGCGGCCATGTGTCGGGGCACGTGCGGCAACCGCTCGTTATGGCCTGCGTAATGACCCGCTATATTTATGAGGCCACCTAATGCTTGTTTTGAGACTAAGGCCTTTTATCTACTCGGCAATTTGCTGCAAGACGTACGACCTACACTTCATCTCCCGAGACAAATTATATTGTATTAACAGTCATATTATCAAGCCATCAATAACATATGATTAATATGTTTTACGTTGTAAAACGATTTAAAATAATTTTTAAGCATTCTTATGGTTGTACGTAAATGATGTTTTATTTTTTAACTTGCTGGCTTCCGACCGCAGCTTCGCCCGCGTGGATTTCGGACTTCAAAAATAAAGTTGTTAAGCTTATAAACCTTCCTCTTGAATCACTCTATCTATTAAAAAAACCCACCAAAATCGGTTGCGTACTTTTAAAGATCCAAGCATACAGACCCACAGACGGCGGAAAGCCACTGCGTTTTATACTACCTATGTAGTGATTAGTGTCAATGTTAACTTTAAAATCTACATGGTATTGAGTCAATTTGATTTAGTAGGCGCTTTTACCACAAAAAAAATGTGTTTTTTTCCGTTTGATCCTTACCCGCATAAATGACCTCGTGGTAATGCCGTGCTAAAGAGAAGACGAATTGGACTTTTGACTGGCAAGGTAGCGGTACCTTCCTAGTTGTGTCAGCCAAATCACATTGCGGCTATTCTGTGGTGGCCCATCGGATGGAACGAAGTACCGCTGGAAACCAATAATTCCGAAGGTTCGAGAGGTACTCATGTACAAAATGTAATTACTTCGAGTAATTAATAAAGTTATAAATAATTTAGTATAAATGGTAGGACAGATAAAACCCAATAGAATGATGCTAGGTTATGAATCACGTCAGTTAGGAAACACCGACAGGCATGTCTGAAGCGGTTCACACGGGACTTGGACGGCGTACAAAATGAAGAATCCACCGTAAATTTGATGACAATACGGACGCGAGTTTTATAAAATTTTACACTTCTAGGCAAAGATCAGGAGAATATTATTATTAATCGATTATTGATTGATTGATAATGATTTTTATATTTAGAGTAATGGGCAATCGAGCATAAAGAAGATGACTACCGCCGCCAATAGGCATACGCAAACACGAGGATTTACAGGCACGTTGCCGGCCTTATAAAAAACGAGTGAACTCTTTTCTTAATTAATATTAAGTTTGAACATTCAGTAAGGATGGAGTTGCAGCATTAATATAAAATATTACAGCTTCAATAAGAAGATCAGACTAGATCTATAATAATTACTGTCATCCAATTAGGTCACGTTAGCTTCACATGTCTAATGTGAGATAAAATCATAATATATTATTACTAGGTAATATACCTACGAGTAGATTAATTATTACATTCAAGAGCACTGCACTAATTAGACTAGGGGTGCCATGGGTCCGAATTAAAGTTCCCATGACATCCCCAGGGGTATCCTCCAGCGGAGCCATGGGTCCGGAATGGTAACATAAGGGGCAAACGCGTAGACGGAGCGTTTGGATACCTACCGTCGCTCATGAACTCCCATAATTGTGACCCTTGCCCTCCTATCCTCGTCTGCTTCAATGGGCCACCGAAAATTCACAAACCACCACAGTGTAGCTGTCACTTTGCGCCGGTATCATGGACGTGAGGGATACACCACCGGTAGTGCACCTTTTATTAAATAACTCCACGACAGTCTAGATAGAACTTCTTATACACCGTAGTAGGTACATTAATAAATACCTATATTATTGCACACAGAAGAAATGTTACCAGCAGAAGTTTTTTTTTTAATGATAAGGATTATATTCCCTCTTGTAGGCCACAGGAAACTAGCAAACCCCACGAAACGTGTTATTTGTTACTTCAGGGCGATATCATGGCGATTTTCTCTCTCTCTTGTAGCGCGGGCCATACTCTACCAATCATTTATACAGTGAATAGAAAATGGTACGATTTAGCTGTAGGCCGTGCTGGATTTACCTCTGGCGAGTCCCGAGGCTTAGTGATCTTGTAGCTGTGAAAGGGGGCCATTTATGGGTACCCCTGAGCCTTACGGGGCCCGGGGCTTCAGCCCCCCAAAGCCCCCACCTGGATCCGGCGCTGGCTGTAGGATTAAATCGATTTCGCTAACATATATTAAATCAGCAGACGAATATCACTGAGAGGTATCGCTTTAAATATTTTCTATCTACCCGCTACATATGCTTGAGTTTTTCATTTAATTAGGTAATATATTTTGTTGCTTGATAAAATCATTTACTATGAATAAAATTATACGGCAACTAAGTCAAAGTAGTATTGTGAATAATAAATAAATAAATGTTTCTTCGATAATATCTTACGAGACAAATGTATAAAATATAATATGATATGCAGACCTGGTTTCCTCAAATATATTTTTTGTGAGACGTTGTGTCATAATGTATGCTTGTATACATCCGAATCGGGCCGGCACGACCGGGGGGGTCTCGCTTACAAGAGACCGGCGTAAGTGACAGCTGTGCTGTCGCTTTTCGTGCGGTGCGTAAGTAGCCGGTGGCCCATGGAGATGGGACAAGCGCATTTGTGTAGCCTCTATGCGTATTTATATGGGTGTCGGTAGTTATGAGTAGTAGAATAAAGCTAGATTCTAAGTAACTTCGAAGAAGACACTAAGAAACGCAAAGGGACTAAAATCGCATATTACGGTCACTGAAGTCCTGACAAACGTGTTGTGTTGTGACGTGTAGTGAAGCGCGCTCACCGTTATCTAAGCAGACATGATAAGTACTTACCAATGACTAAAGCGTCCCACGTATTAATAGATAACAGGTTACATTTGGTAAAGGCGTGATGCTGCCTTCAATACTTTATTTCTGCTTTACGCCGGAATCGTGTGAGCAAAAAGTAACTCTTGTAAGCATGCAGCGTGGCTCTAATTCTTACTAATATCCCAAAAGCCCGAGAGCGCCAGACTTCGGTCACTTAATAAAAGCTGAAAGTTTCTCTGCGCATGTCCCCAACTCAGGTAAGAACTGTCAGCGAATATGGAGTGTAGGTCGTGGTTATTTTAGCAGATAATAAGTAACAAAGGTCTATAAAATTGTACATTACTTTCTTTCCTTACTAAAACTTTCAGCTTTTATAAAATGACGAAAGTCTAGCGCTCGTTAGCTCTTTCTATAGTATTTATGTCAAAGTGTTAAAAATTATTGAAAATCGAAAGGAAATGAAACACGCTGCCAGATAACGATGTCATTTATTAGCTTTGCGGAAATATTTAAAATCAATACATAAGCCTGCGACATTATTACTAGCACTACTACTACAGTATTTATTTTATTGCTCAATATTCAGTGATTTCGTTGGTAATGCCGTAGTTAGGTGCCTACAGTATTGCCAACAAATGTAGAGTCTTGTGCGACGAGAGCAATACAAAATGCAATTAAACTGTATCAAGTATTCCAGGTGGTCCACTGTCATCATTATGGGTTGTTAGGGGGCGAAATAAAGATCTTATAAACAAAATAAGATTATATTGAAGTGAAGTGTGCTATTAATTTCAAATATTTTTTATAAAACCAATTTCTTAACCAGCTGTCTCGTTATTCCCGAACTATTATCAAGTAGTATAGGATATTTCCTATAAGAGCTCCAAGTCGTTATGTGTAATATGTGTAAATGCGACACGTGTAACACCTTGGGCTTGGCAGATGTCTCTGGTCGATATTAGCGCAACTATTATCATTCAAACGAGTACGTGCTACGTGTAGGTGCATACTGCTCATTTACTTTATCCTATGAAAGTAGACAAAAAGAAAAGACAGGTTTCACTTTGTAAAGCCTTTTTTTGTAAAAGCAATTTCGTACCTACCCACCTACGCTAAAACTAAGCTGAAATTCGAATGGTTAATGCCCTCTAATGGATCATCCACAGCTCACAAACAAGATGGCACAACCATCAACTTTACGCCGGTACATATGTATGTATCTCCCCGGTGGTACCGCCCGATTCGGCTGCAATGGAGTCATGGGATAATGAGTCCCTTATTAGTAGAAAACATCAATTCCTCAGACGCACTACGCGCAGTTGTGTTCAAGAGATATAGATCAAATTTGCTCATAAGCATGTTACCTATTAACCACACGCTACGCGAAATGTTTTTTATTTAATGAGACATAATATTGATGTTTTTAATTGTATCGAGAGGCGGAGACAGTCGGAGACTTTTGACGACTACATAAATATCCGCAAATTGTTATAAATATGTGTTGCCCTTCTCTTCCTTCATTGGTAATCCCTTCCTCTGGCCACTCGGAATCTTATATATCAAACAAAGCGGGTCAGGAAAAACGTTACTTTTCGGTGGTAATGTGTAATCGGTACCTACCGAACGTGTCGTTCCAATTTAGCTGTAATGCGGCATGGCATTAACTCTTACAAGGTACATATTATACTTATAGGTACAGCGCCACGCGGTTTTACCCGCTTTATAAAACACTCGTATTCTACTCCTATTCGTATATCGATCGATGAACTGACTATCTAACTGTTCCAAAGACTAGGGCGATCTACCAAACAAAGAAACTCTTCAGCTTTATAATATTAATATACATATGAATAAATAATATTTGGGACAAAGTTCGAGGTAGAGTGGGTATGCAGAGATCTGGAAAAAATAATGTTATATCGCATGCTCTTGTCTTGTGTCTCCACCTACAACTGTGCAACATCAATGACATTACAGTAAAAATATTTAATTTAATTTGTATGTGGTTTAAAACTTCGCCATGTCTCTGATTATGTGGGTATCAACCACTATCGCACGCAGTCCGTTTGACCAAAACAACTTGAAGTAATAACCAAGTCATCCGCTTGTCATCCGATAATCTTTATAATAAATATTTTTCGTAGCTTTGCATAATTAAAATTGCGTTTTTTCGTATAGCTAATCTATCCAAATATGTTACAACCGTAAAGTATGTGGTGGAAATGCTTATCGTGCTTAAAGCAGACTAATTTAAAGCATCCGCCATCACTGATTTGTTGTGAATTCATTTTTGAATACACACCAATTAGTCAAAAATTCCTGCCCTCGGTTTCTTGCTATGCTTTTACCTGGCAACCGTGTTTGTAATGACGCACAAGTACAACGACACCAAATGTTTGGTTTATCTAAAAAGAAAATCTTGATCTATATCTCTTCCCAGCCATGGGGCAAAGACCACAAACGTTAATTACATTTCCGTTTTTTTGCCTCTATTTCTTTTGTATATAGATATCGAAGATTATCCCTGATCACCGACCGTAGAGTTGGCCGCGAGCAGAGCTCAGGGCTTTCTTTTTGCGTTATAGCCCAGCGAACCATTGCTTCAATACGTACGAAAGCAGGGATTATTTAGAGAAATTCTCAAAGATAGCCAGAATTTTTGGAGAAGGACGAGCTAATCTTTCGCCAAGTATATCGATATACTATGCAGGTTTTGCAATTGTCTGTAGTCGTATCACTCTTGTCCATGAAGAAGTATTCCGAAAACTCGCAGCAGGCTGGGAAGACGAAGGAATCTTCATAGGCAAAGCAAGATTAATACATTTTTATTTCTTTGCCGACTATATCATCCTATTTGCTTCCTCAGCCTCAGACCTACAAACATTACTCCAAGATCTAACGACGCAAGCCGAGAGGTTGGATTGAAAATGAACATGTTAAAGACCAAACTTATGACCAATCACCGACAACAACCGGTTATAGTGGATGCGGAGGTTATGCAATATGTCCCAGAACACGTATACCTTGGCCAATTAGTTTTCTTCTAGTGCAGACAAGACAAAGAGGTCGCAAGATGTATCGAAAATGCCTGGAAGAGGTACTGGTCTTTTGGGGAACTTATAAAGGGCAACTATCCGATATCGCTCATGCGAAAATTGATGGACATGTGCACACTTCCCGTACGTACTTAAGGGTCACAGATCTTTGACACAAAGTCATCCAGTCTTAAGGTATGCCAAAAGGCGATGGAGCGCAGTCTTTTAGGTGTCAAGTTATTGGACAAAATCCGAAACACCGAACTGCGCTCCCGCACAGATCGCTGATCTGGGTTTCAAAGCCGCGGAGCACAAATGGACTGGACTGGACATGTCTGCTGCAGACCTGACGAGTCTTGGGTAAAAAATACCACTTTATGGAACCCAGACTCAAAGACGCAATGGCGCGAAGCGCAGACCAAAAGGAGATGGCGAGATGAACTCGACAGTCGACTCGAAATTAGCGTGATGCAGCTCTGAACAGGAAAAAATGGGGCCTTTGCCCAACAATGGGACACATAATGGGCTTGATATAATAATATATATATAGTGTACTCGTAGTAGTAGATATAGTATCATCATATAACGCTTGCTTAATTAGGATGGTATTAGTAAGCAAGAGCAATAATTCAAGGCTGCGATTTACTGCTAATGGGTATTGTTGAGAACAGAACGAAGAGCTCCAGTCTGAAGCACTACATCTGTAATTGAGTCAGCAATGGCGTCAGGAACAGCGTCCTGTTCCAGTCTGCTGACCTATAGTACCAAATGTGCATCAGCCTAGAAAACATGGCCTTGATTTGTGCCTAGCAGACAGCGTACTTAGTACATGTCGATGCCAAGCCCAGAGGACCATTGACTGGAATCAAATAGCTCTGCGGACAAGAAGTCATCAGAAGGTCTAACAGGAAACCGTTCCTTCCTCCGTACTTCCTCGTACTGATCCTTCATATCTGGGATTCAAGTGGGCAAGGAGACCAGTTGTATGAAACCATAGAAAAATCCTAAAGATATATCTTCCCGCATAATCGGTAGTACGTGAGCTAAGCCATATGTTATGGTGTGCGTTAAAGTCGCCAAAAATCACGATCATTGCACTTAATATTTGCTTAAGCGCGGAATCTATAGCCTTTTCAATGCGCTTAACGAGTCGGTCTTTTTTGGTATTCTTTCTGTAGGATGTATTTAGGCGCGTATACACGAGGATGAACATCTCTATCGACGTGCACCCAAATGATGGAAAGATATTTTCTTCAAGAAAGCCTATGCTATATGCGCCTATGCGCTAAAAGCGCGCACAAAAGTTTTCGGTGCCCCTACTTTGATGATGAGACATTCATGCATAGGAGAGGTGTTAAGTATCAGCAGGAGAAGATATATATGTTTAATTGGGAAAGTGCATGGCATGGTGAGAAAGCAGTACTGTCTCGATGTAGTGGTTGACGCGTTAAGACCATGACAGTAGATATAAAAGGAAAATAAATGACTTAATAAGGGGTCATCTAACATTTAGGTGCACGGCCTTAAATGCAGTTGGATTTAAGTGAGCTCTCACCGAAAGATTTGCAGATGCAATTCCTTAATTTGTGCAAGTAAACCCCTGCTTGGACAACAGGAACATTCATGAAACTGAGGACCTCACTTCAGATCAGTGTCTCTTCTTATAGTGATAGGTATCTCTTCCACAATCACTTCATCCTAAACATAACCATATAACAAGAACCATTATAGATCATATCATATTACAAACCTTATTTACCTACGTTCTCTTATGCGCTTAAAAGTGCCATATTATACCAAGCAGTGAATCGATGAAATCTTATGATCAATATGATGCACTCTTGGTTAGATGGATGCACTGTCATGATGATATAATTATAACTATGAAGAATATCAAGCACTTATACTGATTTTTAGACAAAGTTACACAAAAAATTACCTCAAGCCTTAAAGTACATTACGTATTTTTATAGTAAATCTCTATTTATGGAAGATCCTATTATTCAAAGTAATGTGCATGCAGTCGTAACAAGTAACAACTGTATAGACTTTCACTCCAATGAGTAAAGGCCTTCTGAATCCTATCCTATTTCCTATTAATATTATAAATGCGAAAGTTTGTACGTTTGTTTATTTGTTTGTTTGTTACTCCTTCACGCAAAAACGGCTGAACCGATTTTCATGAAATTCAGTACACACTTAGAGAGTAACATGGATTAACAGATAGGATAGTTTTCATCCCGGAAAAATGTTCCGGGATAATTTTCCACGGGATCGAAATTTGCGCGGATGAAACCTAGTACTATATATAAAGTTCAGTGTAGGCACGAGAAAACAGTGGGTAGGTGGGAGCCTCACAATTCATCGCCCGCCGTCAAAGAACATATCATACATAATATGTGTTTACACTAAGTGCCATTACCTGAATCTGTATAACCACTATACGGACGACTTTGTTATATATTTTTCGTATAAAAAAACAATATTAAAATTATAATGAAGTTTACCCGAATATTACTCATTATATTAAAACAACTTTAACGGTTTTTTTTCGCGGCTTATTTAATTATTATACAACTCCGACATTTCAGAAGGTTTGCAGGAACCGTGGTCGCGGGTAGACTGAGATAATAGATGTTGTCATAATATGTTATTTAAACTACCTACCCGAAGATTTATAATTACCTACTATTGATCCCGTGAAACAATCGCGAGCGATCTAAGTGGAACTTTTTTGTAATTAAAAACTAATTATCATATGACATGTTATGCCATCGTAACTAAGGAAAACAATTTAGAGTCCGCGCCGCCACTCCAAGGCACCACCACTTACGGGATGACTACGTGGAGACAGAGCCAGTGGGTTGTGGACGGACGAAGAACGTTTCCGTTACATTAATTATTTAGAGATATTAGTGGCCTTTTTTGGTTTAAAAATGTTGGCTAAAACTTATCGCGATTGTCAAATTATACTATGTATAGACAATATTACGGCTATATAAATCGCATGGGAGGTGTTCAGTTTCCACATCTCACACAAGTTCCGCAAAATCTCTGGCAGTGGTGTGAGGAACGAAATATATACGTATTCGCATCTTACATAAGTTCAGCGGATAACCACGTCGTAGATGCAGAATCACGACGTGTTTACCCCGATATAGCTATGCTAGAACTATCAGAACTAGCATTTCAAAAAATTGTTGATAATTTTGGTCAACTAGATATAGACATTTTTGCTAGAACATTAAACAACAAATGCGTGAAATACATTTCATGGAATAGGATCCTGACGCATTCACAACGGACGCGAACGAAACTATAGAAGTAAATTTGCGACCATGAAATAATAAATATTTCATAGTCGCAAATTTACTTCTATAGTTTCCCACCCTCTGCTATCATCTTGAAAGCATTGAGAAAAATAATCAATGACAAAGCTATGAGAATTATGGTAGTGCCATTTTGGCCTACTCAGCCATGTTATCCCTTATTCACTAGTCTACTAATTTCAAATCCATTGTTTTTTACACCCTTTGACACTTTGATTATTTCTCATTCTAGCAGTCGAGATGTTCACCGGAGGATTACCCTGGTACCAGGAGTGTTATCAGGACAGCATTCCTGAATAGAAACATGCCCCCAGCTGCCATACCTATAATGATGGCATCACTCTCTGATAACTCAATCAAACAGTGCCGCTTATCTGAAAAAGAAAGAAAGAAAGAAGAAGAAAGAAAGAATGTATTTATTTGCACAATCACACTTAACAATTTAAATAATATTTTAAATGGTTGCAAATCGGTCTCAAGCTCGGCATTTGCTGGTAATAACATAAGTAATTTTTGTTTTCTCAAACCAAATATTAAAATGTATATGGAAATTCTATTTCTAATGTTATAATGTTTTTAATGATTTTAAGAATCTGGTGCACAACATCGTACTTTAAATAGCTGCAGGTCAGCTCTATCTCTGATTCTTGGTCAGGAAGATACCAATAATGATGAAACCAAACGATTCTTTAAAGAAATTTTAAGATTAAGCCCGCCATTGCCAAAATACAATACCACATGGGACACATTTATTATACTAAATTTCCTCGCAAATTGGTATCCTAACGAAACCTTTACTTTAGAAAACTTACCGAAAAAACTAGCAACTCTTCTTGCATTGACAACAGCACAAAGAGTGCAAACTATTACTAAAATTAATATAAAAATAATATGGTATTTCTCACAAATGAAGTTAAAATCAAAATCCCAGATCTTTTGAAAACCTTCCGTCCGGGATCATCACAGCCTCTGTCGATTCTTCCTATCTTTACTGAACGGCCAGAAACATGCCCGATTGCTACATTTCCATGTTATTTAAATATGACACCTTCAATACATATGAACGAAAAACTTTTTATAAGTTTTAGGGAACCTCATACCACCGTCACGTCACAGACATTAAGCAGATGAATCAAATCCACCCTAGGCAGTAGTGGAATAGATGTGTCCCTGTATACCGCGTATTCCACAAGGGATGCAGCTACTTCGAAAGCACATAGCCTGGGAGGTAATTTAGATGGTGGAAACTGCAGGGTGGAGCGGCAGCTCCCAAACATTTGACAAATTTTACAATAGAAATATAACTTATCATGACAATACCTTTGCCAATAATATTATGTGTGATTTAATACATGCATGTTCAATACATATAACTGTTGTAGTTATATAATTAAGATCTTTTTTATTTAAAATGCCAATATGAATAAAGACTGTGATACTTTTATAATGTGATATTTTACTCTCAACATGTATAAGTAAACTAATGCTAATCTCGAAAACAATGCACGAAGTATAAATAATGATAAAACGAACTTACATGTACGTGAAGTTCTATCATAATTATACGAGGGCTTTGTCCGAAGAGATTAGCATCCCGCCCTACCTATATACCCATAATGTCTATCTTATATAGCAGATAAGGTAATGTTACTAGCTTACTAGCTTACTAGCTACATTAGATTAAAATATCAACATTAGATTAAAATACTTGAAATAAAGCTCTTATCTAAATGAAGGCTGTGAGTCGGCAGCGGCGGGTACCAGGCGGTACCCGCACCAAAACAAAAAAAAACTAATGCTAATCTCTTCGGACAAAGCCCTCGTATAATTATGATAGAACTTCACGTACATGTAAGTTCGTTTAATCATTAATTATAGTAGTTTATAATTTTATTTCTATAATTACTCCAAGCACTATATTATTTTTTTTGCGACCGTCCAATTACACTTTTTTTTGTTCTTGATAAAAGTTAAGAGTGTTATAAATTTTATTGAAAATATGCTGATTTTTAATAGTTATAAATGTTTCTTTTATCATTTTAACCACAATATAGTTTTCGTACACGTGATTTAATCCAATCCATATGACGGGAGACATCGGTGTAAACTACAAGCCCTTCATTATCACTCATAGCATGCGACACAATCCCCACTTGTAAATTTCTATTAATGATTAATGCACTTCCTGAATCACCGCTGAAATTAAATATGTGGAATATTAATTATTTGTTGTTGTGACGAATCAACTCGTATATAAAATTTTCGTGTCCACAATCTTAGTTAGGTACCTACCCTACTTCTCCGAAACTGCTAAACCGATTCTCATGAAATTTATTTATGTGACCTGCCCTAGAACAAATTATTGCATTTTTTGAAAGGACACCGATATGGTACAGCCAAAATTTGATCCATAAAATAGAAGAATAATTAACTAGTTTTAGCAATATATGGGATAGTCAAGAAGTATCTACATCACTTCTGGCGTACGACTAGGCGTAGAATATGCCGGGACATTATTAATGTATTTTTTTTTTAATTTCGATTCTTGATTATTTCGATAAAACTTGCCTGTTATTTTGCTTGCCCTCACGGAATAGATAAATGAGGTTGGAAAGGAAATGTGGGCGTGGCAAGCGCGCATCAAGTATGATTCGACAATCATACTTCAACGAAATAGTTTCGTAGTCATTCTTGCAGTGTGATCGTAACAAGAACAACAAGTACCAGTAGTTCGGAACATTTTATAGAAGACGAATTTCGTATAAAAATCAGGTAACAAATATTTAAAACCAGGAACTATTCTTGTCATAAAAATTTTACATATTGGTACATACACTCCCATAACTCATCTCAAACTATATTTGTATTTATAAATCATTTCCTGCAACGTTTTAATATTCAACTACTCTTGTATATGCATATGTACAAAGTTAACCAAGATGACCTCAAGATGCTCTTTGGTTTACTAGATCTCATGGAAGTTTGCAACAAGCCTACAGCCCGTCAATTCAAGGCAGCATACAAAAACCTTTTGGTACACGTAGAATTAAAGTCTCTCGATAGTGGTAATTTCACGGATCTGGAATATATCAACATACTCAAATACACTACACATCATCGCCTTTAGAACTTTCAAATAAAAGGACTAATAACGGTTTAGTGGAAAACGATAAAATAATCTTTGAAACGAAGGACGATGAAGACATAAATTTGTTTTCCAAAATATTTCAGATACCTGCCGCCCGCGTTTTCACCCGCGTAAATTTCGATCCCGTGGAAAATAGAAAATTATCCCATGGCATCCCATAGAAGCATTTTTTCAGGATAAAAACTATCCTGTGTTAATCCAAGTTATACTTTATGTGTATATCAAATTATGTGAAAATCGATTCAGCAGTTTTAGCGTGAAGTAAAGTAAACACTGATCATAACTTTAATTTAGGGAGCGTTTAAGTATTATGTAACGCATTTTTTGAAGATTTTTCTACTATCATCTATATAATTACTCATCTCGTATTAAAGATTTATATCGATATCAATAGTCGACTGCATCCCCTAGTTACTAGTCCGATGAACAGTATCGGAGACAGTGTTTAATCATGCTGCCATCTGTAAGAGGTTCATCTGTTAAAACCCCCAAGTTACATTTATTATGTTGTGTTTATGCGTGTGCAAGTGCACGTCAGTTATTGAAAATGCAAATGAAATGTATGTGAACCAATAGTAATTTAGAGTTCTAAGTTATTTCAGTGTAATTGTGTGCGAAATGCACGTATGCATTGCGTTAGTAGTAGTAGTAGAAAATAAAGAGTGGGTGTCAAACGGCGTCACTCGTTTTCATACGATTCGAGAAAGATTTCCTTTCCAACCTTTAATATCTTTTCCGTGGCAGAAATTCACTTCTGTTCCCCATAGTAAGTCGAGCGTTAGGAATAAATGTATATAAAATAAAAGGTCAAGTGCGTGTCAGGCTACGCGCGGTGTAGGGCTGCTTAGTTGCGTACGACACACTGGTGGTAACTACTTAGCTGGATTCAAGAAGGTACTCCCGAGCGAGGTTTCATCGTTCCGCTCAGCGCGCCGCGTACTGTCGAACGATGCTATTCATATGGCTATTATAATTGTTATAAAGTACTTATAGTTAGTACTTTGTTTTTTTTTTAACTTTATGTAGTTGGTAGTACGTTATTTATGTATCCGTGCCTCGGAGAGCACGTTAAGCCGTCGGCCTGCGCCTGATTTCTCACCGGTCATGTCGGATTGCCGTCCCATTGGAATATGAGAGTGAGGGAATAGAGAGTGCACTTGTGTCTGCGCGCACACTTGTGCACTATAATATGTCCTGCGCATCTGGCTCGTCTCTATAGAGACGGCCGCCGTAGCCGAAATCGGCTAGGAGGACATTATTATTATTAGTACGTTATTTCTAACGTAATTAACAATAGTCCACTAATTCTGAATTAAATTTATATGAAATTTTACTTTTCTGAGTACATTTTATAAGTTGGCAGTATCAGTTATTACTTCCTACTTAGCTCTGATGGTTTTTCTTTAAATTGCATTACATATATCACTGCTGTAATTTTTTTCACGACGTGTCCAAATCGACGGAAGAAAACGGAAAGGTCGTAACTAACACCTTTGGTGAAAATGATTTTTTTACACCATTGGAGTCAGTTTATTTTTCTGCATCGAATGATCCCGGTCTCGGGGTCGTAGCTCTACGATAAATAGGAACGATTTTAGGAATTTCGACCTTCAATCTTAAATTTCACATCAAAAAACGGTATTACCTACTAACAAAAAATCCGTTTATACAGAAAATATCATACACATAGTGTTGGTTACGCCCTTTTCGTTGCTCGACGTTCTATCAGTATAGATAACGTCAAATCAGTTGTTTATTACATTTACAACGTTTATAATGTTTGGCTAAATTCAATATAATCAATTAGACCATTTTAACTTTATTGAACATTTTAAAATTAATGAGTCTTCATACATTTGGGGTTGCAGTTACAACCTTCTTGATGCCTGAAAAATGAACACCAAAGGGCGTAACCCACATAAACTACCTTTAAAAGTAACATTTGATTATATTTGAGTAAGCAAGTATAACCGGCATTTTTTTTACAATTGCTGTCTAAAAATCGTTATTCTAGGGTTTATAGAACGAAAGTTATGATTTTTTTTTCTATTTCGTTAAATAGTTTTTGGGCTCTCCTGAACAATTTCATTTTTCTTAGTTACGACCTTTCCGTTTTCTTGCGTCGATTTGGACACGTCGTGAAAAAAATTACAGCAGTGATATATGTAATGCCATTTAAAGAAAAGGGGGGGGGGNNNNGGGGGGTACACTTAGCTCTAACAAAAAATGTGCTTTAAAAGCAAATATTTCAGAAATAGAAACAGATCTCTAAATCGAAAAACGATGATCCGTAAGGATTGAGAACACCATTTTTTTTAAAGATCTGTTCAACGATACTCCACACGATGGGTTGTTGGACAAGAAAAAATATTACCTCCGTTTGACTTGTATGGGAGCTACTCCAAAAACATTTTTTTTACATTTTTTCTATTACCTTTTTTCCATGATTAATCTACATACACATACCAAATTACAGCTTTCTAGGACTTATATTCTCTGCGTAAAACCGCGGACATACAGTCGGGCATGACGAAACTATTAATAATCGTTTACTACGGAATCCTAAATAGATGTTGTTGATGAGATCGGATCTACTTTGCTCTTTGTAGTAAGAAACTTCGTCTTAAATCTTCGTTCCAATAATACCATAAAGCTGTATAAATTCAAAATAATCAACAAAAAATACTTACCGTGCAGGATGCGCATTTAAGATATCTCTACCACAAAATACATCTGGTGGGAGACTACTAATCATCTTAGCACAATTGCGTCTGTTCAATATTTTTTGGTTGCAAAAGTGTAGAAAATCTGTAGTTTTCTCTGGATAATTCTTTAAAAGATAAAATATTTATTGAAATACTAGCGGCATGCGTTGTAAACCACTAGAAAGTTTTGAGAAATACTTAATTAATCAATCTAGCTGCTCTCTACTAATCCATATCTTTTATTAATCTATTATATATCATTTAGGTATACATATTAAATAAAACTGTAACTGCAAAATGTTTGTGCAAGCGAATCTCAGAAACTGCTTATTAATCGATTTAAATACAGTTTCCAGGAATATGTTATGATCATTTAACATTCAGTGTAGTTTTACGTGGCTATATCCTATATGTTGACCAATATTCATGCAAAAGTTGAAGTAGGTAAATTCATGCAGTACTTTTTTAGTTTAGCCCGGCCAAAAAACTAAAAACCTTAGTTTTGGCTTCGTTATTGAATATCACGTCCCAAATACTTATTCTTTAAAAAAAATTCAATGTAAATATTCAGTGTTCGGCTTTACTACGATTCCTGCTTTATCCCAGGAAATAAGAAGTATCCTATAATTTAAGTCAGCTAATACCCTATCTATATAACAAATGTTATCAAAATCCGTTCAGTAGTTACGGCGTGATTGACGGACAAAAATCCAAATATCTAAACATCCAAACTAAGAAGCTTTCACATTTATAATATTAGTGTGATAATTGGGTTCTCTACTTTCTTTAGTTTTATTGTATACAGATAATACATTGCTGATCTTAAATTCTTAATAGAAGAACAGCTATGAGCTAAATAAAGATAATTTATACCAATACTTAACTTACATCTATTAAGCCCCAACCTGCAACTTCACCGGTCGTTCCGTCTTTTGGAGAAACATTTGCTAAAGCAATTCTATATACTTTGCGGTTTAAATATAACTCATTGTTTAAAATAACCAGTGCAATATCATTGTGCATAGTATGACCATCGTATCTTTCGTGGACTTTTACATTTTTCATTCGATATTCATTCCCTTTTTTATAGGAGGCGTGACCCACTCTGACAAGAATGTGTGGACGAATGGTCTTCGTGTGTTCGAAACAATGCGCAGCCGTCAATAGAGTTTGCTGATTTATTATAGACGATCCGCACACAGTTCTTTTCTCTAACACCAATATGTGTGCACAGTAACCGTAAAGCTCAAAAGTTCCTAGTTGTCCTCCGATAATTTTTGAAGTAAGGTTCTGAATTTTAGGTTCTGAATTCAAAAGCATGGGTACATCCAATAATAAGCCTATCACGATTAAAAACATGATTTAGGATTGTTCTTCTAACGTCTTAACTTTCGTATTAAAGGACTTTTATAGCTCATAATTATGGATCTAATATGCACTTAAAAAATAATTACGTTTCGTATCGGCCTGCCGTTGTATATAATCTATTATTTCAAAGCAACTTCAAGCTTCTATTTCATTCCCATGAGCAATTTTCAATTGTTTTTTACTATACTACCTAAGAAACACACCTACCGAATTTGTCGTCCTTTATTGGGACGCATTTTTAGGGTTCCGTAGCTAAATGGCAAAAAACAGAAAACGAACAGTGTGTCTGTCTGTCCGTCCGTCCTTTTGTATGTCACAGCCATTTTTTTCCGAACCTATTGGCCCTTCGTATTTTAAACTTCGTAGGTTAATTGTATTCTGTGAACCGCTATTTTAATTTTGAATTAAAATAAATTAATTAAAAATAATGGGGGCCACATAGAACTGAATCTAAAATTTATTTTTTCATCCAACCTGTATGTGAGATGGTTTTGAATGGTTTTAGAAACCCTAATGTCTTTAAAAATGACATTAATGTTTCTAAAACAATTTT
>LUGF01028163.1:443128-455839 GCA_001625245.1 Calycopis cecrops | reverse complement strand
AACTCAATGGTCAACCGCGACCCGCTCAAGAGCGGTCATTTGGGAAGGCGTGTTCTCATAGGAACACTTACCGCCGCGAAAAATATGCCGCCGTAATCGAGCCACGCACCTATTGGACTCGTACCTGGGCGGTCAGCCCCTACAGGGTGAGATCATCGGTTGACCCGGTGAAGGACCAGCAGATGGCGACCAGCGACTGAGGTGCGAATACCTCCCATGTACGGGTACACGATACGGCGGCAAAGGATGGGAGAGAAAAGAAAAAAGGAATACGGACCGTGTGAACGGTCCGTATTCCTATTTTCGATATAAATAATAAATAATAATTATTATTATTTATTATTTATTATCTGGCTGCCAGTACCTCACGGCTAGAGCCGAGACTATGCGTGTGACTAGCGTGTTTATACAGATCCCACAGCGGAAATGCCGAAACAGACCTACTGCGGCTTCTTGGCCACACGTCTGTTTTTAGATGAGGGCACTAATAATTCATCATAAAAGTGAAATTTGTTCAAAAATAAATGTACATAGTAAGATAACATTTCGTGTAGTTAAGATTAAGGATTAGTTTAGATTTTAATCAAGAGGTGCTATCGCAATTTTACGTACAAACACGACCGGAGAGTTCTCCTTCATATAACCTCCATGGTGCCTCAGTTTGAGCCGATGTTTACGGACGTGTAGAGTCGGAAAAAGAATATCTATTGTGCTCTTTGTGCAATAAAATATAGCTATTTAAATTTTGATGAATTATAAACTTGAAATAAATATCAATGCGCGAGGTAGTGAGGCCTTTACGATCGACTAACCGGTTTTGATATTTTAGTACAAAATAAAATTTATTTTTCCTTTCAAACATTATAACTATATTCAATTTCTAAACACATATTGACGATGATAAAAGATAATATTATATGGTAATTTAGGAATATTTTACAATGGACGGGAAGCAAATATAAAGCTGTGATGAGATATTTTTTATAAAAAGTATAAATACCTTTTATTCAATCAACTTTCATCACAATAATCAATTTTATTACCCTGGACTCTGGAGCTTGTAGTGTCTCTAACATCTTTACCTATGAAATTGCCGACTTTCGTGAAATAAGTTTATGCACTTTCTTTTCTATATTTTTATTAATCATAGTAGTTACCCATGAAATCAATGCACTTTTTCCCTACCAAGAAGTTATCCAAAGTCTGGAAAAAAATTACCGACACCCATAGACATCGTACTTTCTCCTCCATGGCTCACCGGCTACTTACACATACCAAACGAAATGCGATAGCATAGCTGTCACTTTACTCCGGTCTGATGTAAGCGAGAGGTACCTCCCCGATCGTGCCGGCCCAATTCTACTGCATGCAAACATGCAGTGTGGCATTACCTCTTACAAGAGATTCCTTTCTTCACAAATGCTATGTAAAGAAAACGTAACCATTAAACAAAGGACTAATTATCAAAAATAAAATCCATATTTTCAAAGCATAAATTATATTACTATTATGTGGTATTGTCCGCCGAACACCCGCGGCTTACTATAATTCTTAGGGAAAGGGGAAGGAAAAACCTTTCCACCCTTGCGCTCTGGAGGAGGATAAACTCCGCAGATTAGTTATAAAAGGAGTGCCTAAGGAAACTACCACTGAAGAAGTGGTATAAGACCTAAAAAGGCAAAATATCCCGGTTTTTGAGGTACACAGGATGTACGCTCAAAGAAAAATAACGCAAATAACGACAATAAGTGCTGAACATCCTCCTGTTAACAGCTGAGGCTAAAGAGATTTATAATCTCAAATCAGTGTGTTATTACACAAAGATTAAGTTCAAAGCAGCCAGCAAGAGGAGGGTGCCGGGGCAGTGCCACCGGTGCCAGTTATATGGCCACTCAGCTCGTAACTGTTACGCACGTGCTGGGTGCGTAAAATGTTTAGGCGATCACGCCACCATTGATTGTTCCCGCACAAAAGACACCACGGAATTACCCGCTTGTGTGCTTTACGGACAGGTAGGTCTGCCAATTATAGGGGTTATCCCAAGGCCCACCATTTCTTCATGAAGAAAGTTGCAATGGGCTCCCCTAAAGGTCTGGCCTTTCTTCTTCTAGGGGCACCAAACAGGCCTCCTCACAGAACGGGAGGCAGAAGGCGACATTAGGAGATTTACTCCCAGCACCCGCCCCAACCACTAATGCATGAGCCCCGCAGTCCCAGTCGTCCCCCACCTTCTCACCCAAAACCGCCAGGCTGGAGCCCCCCAGGGACCCCAGGCCTCAATGGCCAAGCCTCCCAGGTGCCCTTGGGTCCCTATTACTGCCCCCATACTGCCCTGTCAATACTATGGAGCCCCATACTGGGATCCCTATTATCAGGGTGCTCCCTATTACCGCTCTTATAAGTCCCTCTATAACCCCCANNNAAAGCCCCCGCCAGGCCAGTGAGGCCTCAAAGGCCCCCAAGGCACAAAAAACCCCCAAGCCGGCACCTAGGCTCCTAAAGCCAAAGGACCGAGATCCCCCTACCAAGGAGTCGACTCAGACTTCTCCCCAGGTGGGAGGATAACCTGAGCTATGTGGCTGACTTCCTTAAAGAAGTCAAAAAGCACGAAATCGATACCCTAGGGGAAAAACTAAAGTCAAGAAATATTGCGATTATCTCTCAGGCATATCGAGAGCACTCCACACTGATCCAAAAGATCGAGTGCCTGCAAAATAGGGCCCGCTAATGGCTGCGACAGGTAGATGTAATCCGTCATCAATCCGACTAGTGACGTTTACTGCAAACGGCATTGGATCAAATATTGATGAATTGCATGAATTCCTACCAGACAAAGATATCAACATAATACTAATGTAGGAAACGTTCCTTAAACCAAGTCTCTCTAATCCGCGTATTCGAAATTATAATACAATCCGAAACGATACGACGATCCCGAGCAGCCTCGGAGGCACCGCTATTTATTACAAAAGGTCCCTTCACTGTATCCAGCTAGACCCTCCTATTTTAGAATATCTAGAAGTCTCCCTATGTAAGCTATGTATGACGGGAGACCAGCCCATTACCATTGTCTCTGCATATCTTCCTAGCAATAAGCCGCTACTAGTCAGCGACTTAGACGCTATATTCAACAAATTAGATCTTTATGATTCAGACATTTTAGCCGCAGACGTGCCGTGATGGGCGTATCCCATCATTAAAATTGGGGCAACCGTTATAATAACAGTCACGGGACTGTTCTCAATCAGTATGTCGATCATAATAACATCATCATCAGTGCCCCGCACTCTCCGACCCGTTACGATTTCCCAGAACGGAATTATGACGGTCAAACACATTCCCCCAGCATTATAGACAGACTTTGCCGTAATTAAAAACGTTTCTCTCATCATTAGGACGACAGAAACATTACACGAGTTTAACTCGGATCACATACCCGTCCTCCTTGAGATAGGTAATGAACGCAGTAATATTACAATTACTAAAAAGATCATCGAATACAGTTTACTCAAAGATTATCACTCCGCTAAATCACCGAGCGATCTCGAAGACATACAGGATGTAATAGACTCCCCCCAGATAGCCCTTATGGCCACGTCCTTGCTCACTGAACACCTAATAGTCATAATAGGAAACTCTTCAAAAGAGATTTCAACGGTCTAGTCGGTCCGTTTAGCTCTCCCAGAAGACATTAAGGATATTATTAGTAGAAAAAACGCGGCCAAACGTCTGTACGACTGCCATCGGGGCTAGGAGTACAGAGTGGCCCTCCGTCAGTTAGAACGAGAAGTCAAAAAAACAGTAAATGATTTTAGGAACGGGAGATGGGGACAGTTCCTCAGCGAGCAGTCCCTCTCTCACGATGCGGTAGGAGGTATGCCCCCACTAAATCGTTCGAACCAGTTACCTGCACTAGAGGATGAAGATAAAGCCGAATGCTTAGCCGATACTCTAGAGAGTCAGTTCATAAAGAACTTTCATAACAAAAAGGCCCCCGGTCAAGATGGGATCACCAATAAGGTACTCAAGCAGCTACCTCCTATCATTATATACTTCTTATATAGTATATTTAACTCCCTACTGGCAGGATGTATCTTCCCCGACATATGGAAGGAAGCCATAGTTATTGGTATTTATAAATCGGGTAAACCCCGGTCGGAACCCACTAGCTACCGTCTCATTAGTCTTATAAACTCTTTAGGTAAACTCTATGAAAATATTATTCTCTCGCGCCTAAAAGGCGTTAAACGAGAGAAAAATATTTTCATAGACGAGCAATACGCCTTCAGCGAAAATCATAGTTGTCCCCAACAGGCACAGAGTATATATTAGATGGCTTCCATAGGAGACGGACACGCGGGACGTGTGCGGTCTTCTTTGATGTAGCCAAGGCGTTTGACAAGTTCTGGTATCCTTCATACCAGATCTATAAGTTTTACAATATCCTTGTCCTTGTCTATAAGTTAATACGCCTAGACATACACTTCAGATTAGTGCTGGTAATAAACAGCTTGCTTACGAATAGACGTTTCCGTTACCGAGTAGAAGGTATACTGTCCTCCCCCCGAGCCTTGAGAGCCGGTGTCCCTCAAGGATCAGTCCTCTCTCCCACTCTTTATAACCTGTACACCAGTGATATCCCGCGCCATCCAGAAGCCAAATTACTCCAGGAGGCCGTTACCAGTCTTGGTAACTGGTTCTCCAAATGAAGTATAGAAGTAAATGCGGAAAAGAGTAATTCCATACTCTTTTACCGCATTTTCTCCGAAAAAACGAACAATCGTAAAGACGGATGGGGGGCATATTGCCCCCCATCCGTCTCTAAGGTAACGTTATCCCGAACGTAGAAACCGTAAAATACCTCGGAGTCACATTTGATAGGATGATGACTTTTAAGCATCATATTAGTAAAGTTCTAAAAAGGCATATTATATAGTTTTCAAACTTCACCCACTAATAATAAGAGAGAGAGAGGAGATAAAAAGAGTCTCCTCCTGACAGCCCAACATGCTATGCGTTCATTTGTTATAAAGCCGGTCCGACCAATTTCAACACCGCGCGCGAGCCACCGCATTCGGTAATGGTGGGGAGGGGGGGAGGGTCGTCCCCTCCCTTGGTCCTAATAATATCGTAAATCGTCCTCAAACTTATCCGGTGAATATTCTTCCCATCTGCGGGAAAAGAGGGGTGTCTGTCCCCCTATCAAATCCCTAAATCAGAAGACAGAAAAGGCTTCATCAGTCTGACGGACAGTGGCGGTAGTATTGAACTATGCTATCAACTTGTCCCTTCGAATAAAAAAATAAAACTGACGCACTATGATTCTTTAAAGAGTTAACTTGTTCCCGATTATAATTAGTAAGTAATTAAATTTTAAATTAAGCATAGTTAAAACACAAATCATGTGGATTTTATGTGCTTATTTTAGCTATAACTATAGGCTGTTAAGTTTAGTAATTACGCTTACATAACGTAGTTTAATAATGTTTTGGTTTATCATAGGATTTATGACGGCCACAGCACATATTATAAATGCGAAAATGCAAATGAAAGTGATCAAGGGAGAAATAGCATATATGTATAGATACGGCTACTCTGCATTTTTTGCAAATTTAGGAGAAAGACCAACTGCATGTGGAGCGTCTATAATCAACCAGAATACAGTTTTGACTGCCGCCCACTGTTATGTTCCAGTAACAGACAATGAGAATGTAATGATTTCAGTCGGCCGCAATAATTATGAAAAAGGAAATCAACACAAAATAATAACAGGAAAACTTCACGAAAATTATAATAGCCATACGCTTGATAACGATATCGCGATTATTCTACTAGCTAAAGATATTACATTTGGACGAAGGATATACAGAATCGCATTATCGAGATCGACTCCTATAGAAGGCATGCTTTGTAAAATAGCAGGATGGGGGATAATAAATGTCAGTTACGCAATTATATTTATTACTAGCTGGTGTTCGCGACTTCGTACGCGATTACTGAAATTCCAGTAGAAATGAATTTTAAAAAGTAATTTTCCCGCTGTAAAAAAATTTGGATGTTGACCAGGCTTAGAATCTGTACAACACAAAAAGCTTCATTCGAATCCGTCCAATAGTTTCGGAGATTAGCCTGGACAAACAGATAAACAGACAGACAAAAAAAAAGCATTGAAAAGTGTTCTAATACTAATTTAACCCCAATTAGTTTTTCGTAAATTTCGCAAACACACGGAATTTACTGTTTTATTATATATATATAATATTTTTTAAAAAGTTAGTACCTATAAAAGGCGTAATTGGCAAAATAGCAGGATAGGGTCTCAAAATTTACTAAGCAATAATATCAAATGATTTTTAAGAGGTATTAAGTAGTGTTTGCTATATTGTAGTCTCTTTTTATGGTCCATTTTTGTTTCCATTTAAATCACTTTTACTCTACCACATACTACCACCATCATAACGCGAAAGAAAAAGATATTGAGCAATGTGTCGACTATCGTTTTGCAATATAACACCCGTTTTATGTAAACGAGTATGGGGAGATATCAAGGTCGTTCGAGGACTATTAGACTGCAATGAAGTCAGGGGAGTCAGATTGTACCTTAGAAGCCCCATAAAATGATAAAAAGCCATGTGACGAGAAGCCGTTATCAAAAAAAATTACAGTTTGTATTTCAAAACCGATAAAGTGGCTATGGATACCAATATTCGGCGGAATCCAATATAATATTATTGGTGTAAGAAAATATAACCTCACAAATGTTGCATACGCATTAACACCATCGCATTAGGTTAGATTATGTTAGGCTCGCTATTATTTCCCTCTCGACGAATCTCCACCTTTTCGTGGTGAGGGGACCGTAGCTTGAACCAATACGATAAAGCCAAGAGGGATCCCAGGAGGAGTCCTTCGAGTTAGCCTCCCTACGGCTTCGCTCTGCATGCATACGAAGAGGGGTCGCGGGAGGAGAGGTGTCTCGGGAGGAGAGGTGTTGGGACCAGGGGTCAGGATGGGAACCTAACCCCATTCAACGGTTCCAACGTTGGAGTAGGGACTGTTCAAAAGCAGCCGGACAGTCTCCAAGGAGAAGAAGTCTGGCCTTTTCACCGAGGGCAGCCTATCGCTGGAGGGACCCTGTTACCCTATAATTATACCGGCAGAAGGCTCCCGCAGGGGCTTAGTCCTAGGGGCAACCGAATTGCCGAACCCGACACTACCCGATTGAGCTACCCAGGCTCCTTGGTAGCGTAGGTACTTACGTAAAGGTATACCTTTCGTTACCAAAAGACTCGTTATTAGGTTCCCCCGAAGATGCTGCCACCTTGTCGTGGTGGGAGCCTCTGTGATCCAAGGCCATGCCGGACAGTGCTACCTGGAAACAGCTAGTGGAATAGAATGGAACACAATTCGACTGCAACATTATATCTATGGTAGCGTTAACTTCAATTTTCTCTCCAGGAAAACTCCCAAATTCACAGTACTCATTTACGCGTGACCAAACAAGTAATATGGTCAAATGAAAGATGCCGCCAATATGTTCCTTCACCTAAAACATTGTGTTCGGGTAGTTTTTATGGAGGCTCACGTCCTACGTTGTAAGTAATTTTCATGTTTATGTACTCGCCTGATACGAGGATAGGAGAACATATTTAAATTTGTGAGTATTACACCCGCTCTGCTTTATTGGTCTAGTGGTAAGAGTTTACACCAATCTACACTTACTGTGACTGCTCTAGCCGCAGTAAGTGTAGTTTGCTGTGATTTACGTAATTTACGAATTACGTAAGACGTAGTGCCACGTTGTATGCATCATCATCATCATCATCATCATCATCATCATCATCATCATCATCAGCCGGAAGACGTCTACTGCTGGTCACAGGCCTCCCCCAAAGAGCGCCATTGGTCACGGTCACGAGCCACTTGCATGCAGCGCCTCCCTGCCACCTTAATCAAAACGTCAGTTCATCGAGAATCTTTCTTCCCCAGCGTTTATCAGTTCTCCTAGCAATGTGGCCTGCCCATTGCCATTCCAGTTTGTTGACTCTCAGAGCTATGTCGATTGCCATGATTCTCTTGCGGATTTCCGAATTGCGGACCATATCTCGCAGAGAAATACAAAGCATAGCTCTTTCCATAGCACGCTGAATGACTCTATGCCTATTTAAGAGGCCATGCTGCATGCATAGCCAAATTAGGCCGGGACAACCGGGGAGGTACCACTAGCTTTCACAATACCGGCGTTAAGTGATAGCTGTGCTGTCGTGTTTCGTAGGATGTGCAAATGGAGGGGGAGGAAGACGCGCAACGCATCTGTATAGCCTTTATGCGGATATCTATGGGCGTCGGTCGGTCGGTTTTTTTATTCAAGAAGAGAAAAAGCACAGGTGTAAGTGACTACGGGCATGGGCAGGCGCGTTGCCGGTTTTCTAGATAGATATGAAGATGAGAGTAGATATTTTTTAAGAATGCCAATTCGTATTAGTTCGATTTTTTTCGAACGTAACTTTTTTGTAAATCAATGTTTCAGAGGCGATTCAGGAGGCGCGCTTGTCATTGACGACTATTTACAAGTAGGCATTTTATCGTACAGAGCCAAAAATTATAAAAGTGTTATATTTTATACCGATGTCTCACAGTACTATACATGGATACAAGAAAACGTAATGTATTTAACATGTAATAATAATAAGAGAAGATATAATAACTCTAGTAAGAACGGGGATTAATTTAAAATACGAATAAAAATAACATATAACAGTAGGAGTTGACATGTGTCCCCATCAAAATTAAGGGTTAAAAAGGTTTTTAATTACAAGTATGAATAATATTAGTATGTGTTTAATATTAATCGCGGCTAATGATGATTATACTTGTTTATTAGAAAATTTATATTATAATTACAGTTAAAAGAGAGATGACTCGTATAATTTAGTCGATAAAACAATATTTATAATTTAATAACAGATACAACACGTCGATTACTATAATTCATCATCCTACTAATATTATAAATGCGAAAGTTTGTAAAGATGTTTGTTACTCTTTTACACAAAAACTACTGAACGGATTTTCATGATACTTTACAGTAATATAGCTTTCATATCAGAATAACATAATAAGTTAAAATTTTGAATATTTTGGTGTCCGAAATCCACGCGGGCGAAGCCGCGGGCGGAAGCTAGTATATCTATAATACAACCATGATGTAACTGTAAAATACTAATAAAAAAGTTGTTTTTAATTAATTATTAAAAAACCATTCCGCATTAGAGGAAAAATATATTTATAATTTATCTAAACTAATAAGAAGTTTTATTAACAATACATTTATTTCTATTTGTTTTATTAGCAGGTTTAGGTTAGAGTAAAAAATGTATAATTTTCTACTGTTTTGTCACTTTTAAATTACTTTAAGAGCTTTAATTTTATATATTTAAATAATTATTATTGATATTTGCATTATAAATTTGACATTAAAAACTAGTTCTTTTCTAACAGACGTATCATTGCGCCAATGATTTATGTTACCAGCATAATATCTAAAAAATAGAAAAATAGGAAAAAATATCTATACTCAGAAAAAAAGAAACTCAAAAAGTATCTGTTTCTATTTTTCTATCTAATTCTATTCCATCTTCAAAAATTTGTGATACTGTAAATGGCCAAGTGTGGCCAGAGTAAACAAAAATAGTAAATCAACAACAAAAGGGAGAGCCAGCGCTGCGTCATACTGGAGTGTGTGATCTAGTGCTCTGCAAACTTAACTAATTGTCTTATAGATAATCAAGAGAATGATAAGCAAGTATTGTGTTGTCCTATGGCTCAAAAATTGTATTTAAAATAAAATACTTATATAATAGTAAATATATGTAACAATATGTCATACATAGGTTTCACTCAATATAACAAATTACTTAACTCACATAATAACACCCTAGACTTAATTTTCGCAAATTTTTCACTAAGGGTAACTAGATTAATTACCCCGTTAGTTTTAGAAGATCCGTATCATCCATCCTTTTTCATAGCGCCTCTGGTATATTAAATCCCCCTATAAAAAGACCTCGCAAAGAAATGTATCTATTTCACAAAGCAGATTATGAAACCTTAAATAAATATTTCATTGAACACGACTGGCACAAACTTAACACCTGCGACATAGACGCCTCAATAGACCACCTTTATGCGACGTTCGATCAAGCTATTAAACTCTACGTACCAAAAATTATAAAATCTAAGAATCAAAATTATCCTGTTTGGTATAGTCAACAATTAATAAAACTAATTAGAAAAAAAGCAAAAGCACATTCCAACTGGAAAAAATACAATAATAGTTTTGAATACAACATATTTTCAGACCTTCGTACCCGGGTTAAACGACTACAAGACGAATGTCATAAATCGTATGTAAAGTCATCCGAAAATAATATAAAACTTTGCCCTAAGAAACTGTGGTCCTTTATTAAAGGAAGAAAAAATAATACTACTGACTACCCAAAAGTAATATTTTACAACAATAAAAAAATACTTAACGATAAAGAGATTTGCCTAGCTTTCAACCATTTTTTCCACAAAAACTTTAGCACCCCCACGCCTAGCTCGATAAATAACACAAATTTAACGACTAGCTCTCATGATACACTGCATAGCATATCTATTAAAGAAGAGCTCGTTTATAAACTTCTCAAAAGCATAGATACCACAAAGGGCCCAGGCTGTGACCAAATTCCACCACTTTTTTATGCCAAATGTGCCAAGTCCCTCACACCACCCATAACGTGCGTCTTTAATCGGTGTTTTCGAGAAGGATTTTTTCCAAATATTTGGAAAACAGCGCATATAATACCAATACACAAAAAAACAAAAAACCCCTTATTGAAAATTATCGCCCAATTTCTATTTTAAACTCGTTAGGTAAATTAATGGAGAAAATAGTTCATCAATACCTTTACCGTTTCATTTCAAGTAACATTCCCCAACAACAACACGGTTTCATTAAGGGTCGATCCACCAATACAAATCTCGCTATCTTCACCAACGAAGTAGTACGAAATATGGATGACGGAGGTCAGGTGGACGTTATTTATACAGATGTCAAGAAGGCATTTGACCGCGTCGATCACAACACCCTTCTAGACAAGCTCCTGAGGCTAGGTATATGCGGGGACCTACTTAGATGGGTCGAATCCTATCTTCGCAATCGCTGCCAAGCTGTCGATGTAGGTGGTCATCGGTCCGACTTCATGCCAGTTCCCTCGGGTGTTCCTCAGGGTTCTATCCTTCCTTCTTTGCTATACGCGGTGTACGTTCACGATATCGGCAAGTGTTTTAAATTTTCCAAATTTCTAATGTATGCAGATGATACGAAAATTTATTGTAATATAGTAGTCACGATCGGACTGCATTCATTTATAACAAGACTTAAATAGGCTAACTGCATACTGCTCATTAAATAAAATAACAATAAACGCCAATAAATGTATGCTCATGTCATTTAATAGAAAAAGAAACCCAATAAATCATAACTACACAATAAACAACACCTCACTTGATAAAATGCAGGTAGTTAAAGATATAGGTGTAACGTTAGACCATAAACTTACGTTCAATGAGCATATAAACAGCATAATCAATAAAGCATATAAATGTCTTGGTTTTATACTGCGCGTAAGACTTTCCTTTTCCTTTTCCTCAAACAAAATGAAAAACTTATGAATTCATTTCAAACAAAATATAAAGAATCGTATTTATACAATTGTTTTACAAGGCAAATTCAAAACAATCTAGTGAATTGTAAACCACGTTCTGCTACCAAAAATGTTCAGTTCTAACCTGGATTTATTGCGCAGTGGAAGTGACGATATACTCAGGGGACAAAACAGAAAGAACTTTTTCTGCGATTACGCAGAGCTAAATTAAACTTAAAATTAATGCAATTACCTTGCGTATCTGGAGACCGGCTTAATATATCACATTACTACATAACCTATGGCCATAAATTTCACATATGCAATGAGATATACTTAGCTTCCGTGGAGCTGCAATCCGCCCGAAATATGAATCTTCTTAGGCAAGCCTCGTCAATCGGGGTGACAAAGTCTTTTATTTTCAACTTATACACAAACACAAATCAATCAAAAGTTCATTTAGTTAGTCAATTAATTTACACTCCCGATAATATCAAAAGGGGAACCAACACTTAACTTAAATTAGCAATCATAAACTCAAGTCTCAAATTATGTACGCGACCGGTCTCAGCGGCAACAAACAAGGCGTAAACAATTACAATAATTACAAAAATCGATCACTCAAGAGATGTCACAATACAATAATAATATGGCGTCTCGATCACAAACGTCGCAAAGCGTGGCAGCGACCGACGCGGCCTCACGCGGACCACACCGGTATTACAATAATTACATTAATTATGCGGAACACGCCTAGATGGCAGCCATATGGTTCAGAACACCTTTTTATCAAACACCTAAACTTTAGATCCTTTGCTGAATACACAATTTACGAATCATCCTGCGAAGCACATAATATAATGACACTCAAAGACAGAAGAGCTCTTCTTGAGCAGCTCTTCCTACACAAAGTATGTAATGGAGCTATCGACAGCATTGAGCTCACTGAACAGTTCATGATATTATGTGCTCCTTCCACGCGCACCAGACATACCCATCTTTTCAATGTGCCGCGCACGCA
>LUGF01028163.1:397223-427150 GCA_001625245.1 Calycopis cecrops | reverse complement strand
TTAGTATATATTTATCAATGTATTTTTGTATTCTTAAATCTTTCTATATATTACAGTTCTTAACTGCATTCACAAGTTTTATTTCAATATTTAGTCGTTGAGTCACGACTTATATATGTAAAATGTTTTATGTCGCCATAAAGAATATATTGATTGATTGATTGATTAAATTGAAACTAAAAATAATAATATTTCACCACAGATTCACTATGGTGAAATATTATTATTTTCAGTTTAATAAATATTTTAAAGCTAAAAAGTGGCTTCCTGTAAAATTTGAATTTTCAAAATATCGCGATGTCGTTGTAAAGAGGCGACAAAAAAATGTCTTGTCCAGATAGCTATGTTAAATGAATAACTTTTGTGAACATTATTTATAAGAAAGTTATAAACAATGTTCACAAAAGTTATTCATCTTTTTATTTTTATTTTTTTTTTGTCGGTTTGTTTGTTACTTGTAGTGCTGTATAACTTGTAATTTAAATGCTGTGTACATTTGTAATTGGACGCCAGATTTGAGATTGTAAGTGTCAATATTCTATCTATTGTGTAATGTTTGATCTGTTGTCTGTTGATGTACCTTTTAAATAAAATAAAATAAAATAAATAGATGTGAAGACAGGTTTTAGTGGAAATAGGTATAGTCAGGCTTTCAAATTTTTCGCACTCAATCTACATTACTCTGGTCCAGCAGCGTGTAAATTTCTTAGAAATACATTTTGTTTACCTTCAATGGTCACCTTACAAAAGTTAGTTAAGCCTATAAGTACTAAGTTAGACGAGCGTTTGCTTTGTGCATTTTTAATGCTAAGGTTGAAAATATGAGTGCAGAAGGAAAGATATGTAGTGTATGGATGTCTTTGAAGGCAAATTAATTTTTTTTACGTCAGAAATGATAGAATCATTGGATTTCATGAAATAAATGGAATCCAGAAAAAAGTGCCAGCTAAGAACGTTATTGTTATAATGATTCGTGGTATTATATATAATTGGAAGCAATCAATAGCTCATTCATTTCTGACACAATGCAAAAGTTATTCGGAAGTAAATGAATGGATTGACGAAATTATAACATTATCATTAAATATTGGTCTTGACATACGCGTTTTTATCTCAGATTTAGGCTCTGATTTTCTAAGTGCTTCAAAGTCGCGTTCTGTGAGTAAAGATAAAACATATTTTGAAATAAACGGACACAAAATTTATTATATGTTTGATGTCCCGCATCTTTTGAAATGTGTGAGGAACAATTTAATGAATTGTTATTTCATTTATGACAATAAAATAGCAAAATGATCACATATTATGAAACAATATTACGAAGACAAAAATGAACTATTAGATTAGCACCAAAACTAAGTACCTACCATTCATGTAAAGCCGAATAATTTTATGAAAATGCGCGTGAAACTAGCCGCACATGCATCAAGCCATACTGTAGCGTCAGCTCTTAACACCTACATAGATTTAAATCTTGTCAAGGTTGCTACAAGACATACAGCTGATTTTGTAAATAAAATTAATAATTTATTTGATTCATTAAACTCAAGTTCACTGAGATCTCCTAATAATTTATATAAAAGAGCTTTCCGCGGCAAAGATTATGAAATTAAGTTTTTAGAAGAAATGCTAACATTTTTTGGGAACTTAAAATTAGTAAGAAGCGATGGACAAAAAGATGTTACAAGTATCATGAATTTCGTTCATGGATTTAAAGTTCTTATAAATTATTTATTACAACTTCATCAAGATTTAAAATTAGCAGAAATTAAATTTATATTTACAAGACGCCTAAATCAAGATTGCCTCGAAAACTTCTTTGGAAAAGTCAGACGGGCGGGTGGTAACTGTCAAGAACCAACTTGTCGACAAGTTAGTATTGCCTTTAATAGTTTAATAATTAGGGGTGTAGTGGATTACTTGCGGTGCAGCCATGTTAGCCGACCTGCAAAGGTAACATACTGCATTTTAATTCATCGGCAATCCACAAACTCTCCACCAGTGGCTCCTAGAAGCTGTTTACTCAGCGGCCACACCCCGGTAACCACGTCGGCTCGTGGGCTAAATCTGGTGGAGGGGGCTCGAGAACTCTCGAGCTCCTTCGGCTATCCCCCGAACTTGTTGTCTTGGCTGATAGCAGTTCACGTACGGTGGCAAGACACTTAGGCAACCGCAGGACGGCCTAAAAGGTAGCAATAGGGATCTCGTTATTGCTCACCAAACTGCTGCATCCGGCCTCTTTCCGGTCGTAGCGGTTCTCCGTTTCATCGGATCAAGAGGGCTCGGAAGAGAGAGTGCTCCTGTGTTTGCGCGTAAGCCTGAGCACTTTAATATATCCTGCGTATTTGACTGATTATTTTGTTTGGACTCCGATTTGATAATAGTCATGTGGCGACGGGCTGATGTAAAGAGGTTCGGCTGATGATGCAAGCTGGGCTTTGTCGGAGGCCTGCACACGTGCGACCCTGGGGGTGTGAGTATATACTGTGGTCGTTTACGCTCTGAATCAGGGGGACAGAGTGAACTCGGCAGCACCCAGGGTGACAAAGCAGCCCTATTTAGGGAAGCACTGCTTGCCCTGCTCAGCCAGGGAGGGGGCTAGAAAAGGTGCCTTAAAAATGCTCGCCCTACAAATTTACGGGAGTCAGTAACCACGGCTGCCTACGCATCCATTGCTTCCTGGTCGACGAGACAATAGACATCCAAACCCATCTTACACTACCAGAAACATGACTTTCGGCGCATGGAATGTGCGCACATTATTGGATAGTGACAACAACGCCTGTCCTAGACGTAAGACTGCCATCGTAGCTCGAGAGCTCGGACGCTATGGTGTGGATATCGCGGCGTTAAGTGAGACCTATCTGGCGGACGAAGGCGAGCTAGTAGAAAGAGGTGGCGGCTACACTTTCTTTTGGAAAGGGACACCCCTATCTGAGCATAGACGATCCGGCGTAGGATTTGCCGTAAAAAATACTATAGCTTCTAAACTAACAAACCCTCTATTGGTATTTCCACCGCATTATAACTTTACGTATTTCCCTTAACAGTAAAAATCACTTAAATATTATAAGTATATATGCCCCAACATTAACCAATAGCGACGACGTAAAAGATGAATTCTACGAAGAACTCTCTCTAATACTAACAAAAATTCCTCGAAGTGAACAGATCCTACTGCTTGGTGATTTCAATGCTCGGGTGGGTAAAGATTTTGAAGCTTGGCCCCGGGGTGCTTGGCAGACACGGTATGGGAAACATGAACAGTAACGGGCAACTGCTCCTAAGTCTTTGCTCCCAGTTTGAGCTGGCCATCACTAATACCATGTTTAGACTCCCAACTATACACAAGACCACCTGGATGTACCCGAGGTCTAAGCATTGGCATTTAATTGACTTCGCAATTGTGCGCCAGCGCGATATCTCTCAGGTTTTGGTTGCACGAGTGATGCGTGGTGCCAATTGCTGGACTGATCATCGGTTAGTACTTATTAAATTAAGAATACAAATTTACCAGCCCCGCAGAAAACCTAAACTAAAATCTCCATATCTCAATACTCAAAAACTTTAAATCAAAGAATCTCGAACACAGTATATTGAAGCACTTAATAGCAAAATTAATAAAAATATTACAGACAGTGACTTAGAATCTAAATATAAATATTTATGCAATAATATTATAATTAAAACAGCTACTGAAGTTTTGGGAATACAGCCCAGAACCCATGAAGATTGGTTTGACGAAAATGACATAGTACTAACCGATGCAATCTCTAGCCACCGCAAGCTTCTACAACAGCTTTACAATAACAGACAATCCAACTCGCCGGTGTCCATTAAGGTAAAAAAAAACGCGTCTAGTTTAAGAAGGCTCGCTCGTGTTACCAAAGACAAATGGTGGGCGGACAAAGTGTATCAAATTCAGATGCTAGCAGATACGAATCAGCTCGGAGCATTCTTTGGTGAGGTTCGTAAATTGATAAGAACATCTTCCTGTAAAAATATACCACTGAAGTCATCCGGCGGCTCGATCCTATCGAATAACCATCAAGTGCTAAAACGTTGGGCTGAACATTTTAACACTTTACTCAACGTTGATCGAGCAGCTGACATAAATTTTATCAAGTTATTGCCCGACCATCCCAAAGCATCAGATTTAGACAACCCACTCACTCTTGATGAGGTTGTCAAAGCCATCAATGCTCAGCATAATAATAAAGCAGTAGGTGTAGACAACCTCCCTGGAGAGCTGATCAAGTACGGTGGAGATAAGCTACATAATACCTTGTGGCAACTGTTCTCGGAAATGTGGTCCCAAGAACTAGTACCCTCAAGCTTCCAAAGTTCAGTGATTTGCACTATTTACAAGAACAAAGGAGACCGCGCGAACTGCAACTCCTACTGCGGTATATCCCTACTCTCTACCATCGGAAAGATATTTGCTAGAATACTGTTAAGTCGTTTGTTGAGATTATCCGAAGAACTCTTACCCGAAAGTCAATTTGGATTCAGGCCTGCCAGAGGTACGAGTGAAGCTATCTTTGCAATTCGCCAACTTCAAGAAAATAGTAAAGAGCAATTCCAGCCTATGTATCTATGCTTCGTTGATTTGGAAAAGGCCTTTGACAGTATACCTCGGGAGGCTCTTTGGATAGTTTTATCAAAATTCGGCTGCACTGATAAATTTTTTGCGTTTGTTAAGACTCCTGCACGACCACATGACTTGCTGCGTATCTTATAAGGGTGAGCTATCAGAGTTTTTCTCGGTTACCTGTGGTGTCAAACAGGGGTGTGTACTGGCGCCTACTCTGTTTGCAATCTATTTTGCCGTGGTCGTCAAGGAAACCCTCAAGAACAACGAAGAGGGAATTCGCATCCGTTTTCGTACGGATGGTAGTGTCTTTAACTTAGAAAGGTTAAAGGCACATACCAAAATCTCCTTAGATGTAATCACGGAAATTATGTATGCAGATGACATTGCTTTCGTAGCGTCTACAATCCAAGGGCTACAAGACATAATGTCCAACTTCGACGCAATGTGCTGTAAATTTGGCATAAAAATCAGTATAAATAAAACTGAAGTTTTGGCTTCTGGCTCCGAATATCTAATGCCCCTAAATATACAGCTCAATGGGTCGACTTTGAAGCAGGTAGAAAAATTCAAGTACTTGGGAAGCACCATAACATCAAAAGGTGACCTTGACTTAGAAATAAACAGCAGGATTGGTGCTGCTTCAGCAGCATACGGCAAACTGCGTGTCAAGGTATTCTGGTCTCATGATATTAGGCTGCAGACAAAAGTCAATGTATACCTGGCAATTGTACTACCGAGCATTCTTTACGCGGCAGAAACTTGGTGTCTATATCGTCGTCACATTCGTACCCTAGACCGATTCCACCTAAGATGTCTACGAGACATAATGAACATTAAATGGTCCGATCGGGTGAGAAACACGGAAGTTCTGAGGCGAGCGAATGTATGCGGCATTGAAACGTATCTAATGCGAAGGCAATTGCGATGGTGCGGTCACATATCCCGTATGTCTGAAGGGAGACTGGAAAAACGCATCTTTTATTCAGAACTCGAACATGGTAAGCGTAAACGCGGAGGCCAGTTTTTGAGGTATAAGGATGTGCTTAAGAGACATATGAAAAGATGTAGGATGGACCCTTCTGCTTGGGAGCAGCAGGCTGCCAACCGGCCTGAGTGGCGTCATCTGGTGCATAAACGTGTCTTGGAGTTTGAAAAGGAACGGAGGCGCGATCTGGACACGAAGAGGGACTATCTAAAGAGTAAACCGCCTTCCATCATAGTATATAATTATGTTAAGGGTATCCTCACATGCAGTAGTTGTGCACGAACCTTCAATGCCAGAATTGGCTACATTAGCCATGTGAGGTCGCACTTGAACTAGGAGTCAGAGAAAAAAAAAAAAAGGTCGCCATCGCCGAAATCGGCGTGGAAAGTATTATTATTGCCTTTAATAAGATATTTATCGCCTTTAATAAGATATTTATCGCCAATTTTTTAAAGAAACCCCATAATTTAAATTGTGATCAGGATTTCGATAGTTTTCTCATGAAACCAGACGATTGCCAAATTTTTAAGACCCCTTCTCAAGCGTCGCAATCTGACGATGTCACTGTTTCTGAATTAACAGTTGGATCAAAAAAAAATGATTTACCAGAAAAAAATGGTTTACTTTATGTATCGGGCTATTTGTATAAAAAATGTCTCGAGCACAACTGTGACAAAATTAAATTGTACATTAATAGACATGAACAATCTATAAATATGACTAAAGACTCTTTATTCAGTCATTATAAAGAGATCAATGAAGGTAGTGTATAGTCGGGTTTTTTAATAATACCTCCTGACTTTGTCGCCTTTGTCGAATCTCTCGAAAAAAAGTTTCGTCAATATTTTGATTTGGACTTAAATATTTTAAATATAGGAACTGATATTTTGAAACGAATACAAAATTCTAAATTTAATGTGTCATGTGATTGCTTTCCAATTGATTACCTAAAACGTCTTTTTGTCAGATTTAGAATTTACCATTCTCTCAAATGGAAGAGAGAAGAGTAAGTCAACAACAAAAGGGAGAGCCAGCCTTCCGTCATGCTGGAGTGTGTGATCTAATGCACTGCAACTTTAATTAATTGTCTTATAGATAATCACGAGAATGATAAGTAAGTATTGTGTTGTCCCTATGGCTCAAATTTTATTTAAAATAATACCTATACCTATATAATAAAATATGCGAATTGCCTAAGTTGTTCACCTCGTCGTCCTGTCTACAACTAATGAATCCCTTTCTGAAGCTCCGTGTTAAGCACTTAAACCCGAGCCCATATGCCTGGATTCCGCAGCGTATTCTATTCCGTAGAGACGAGGGAGGGCGGGGGGTGTATTAATTTTTAGTGTAATTAAAATATAAGTACTATACATACATTAGACATATACGTTAATTTTAATTATATTTTAATATTTTACCTCGCTAAAACGCTAGGTTCAAAAAAGTTTCTTGATCCGTGAAACATGAAACATTTATCCACACTAATATTATAAAGAGGAAAACTTTGTTTGTTTGTTTGGTTGTAATGAATAGGCTCAAAAACTACTGGACCGATTTTAAAAATTCTTTCACCATTCGAAAGCTACATTATCCGTGTAACATAGACTATATTTTATTTTGGAAAATATAGTCAAACTATTGGACGGATCAAGCTGAAATTTGGCATGCAGTTAGATGTTATGACGTAGGCATCCGCTAAGAAAGGATTTTTAGAAATTCAACCCCTAAGGGGTGAAATAGGGTGTTGAAGTTTATATGGATTTCTTAGAAATTAAACGCGGGTGAAACCGCGGGGCACTGCTAGTTTGTTATATAAAAATATATGTAAATTAAAAAAATGTAAATTAATCATAAATAAATTATATTGTTATTTTTTTTGTAAATTGGCCTACTATTTTTTTTTAAATAATTTGTGTAAATCGTAAAATTTTTGGTTAAATTGCCTTTTCTCTCTGTAACGGCTCAACATTCCGACATGATATTTATGTTATAAAACTTATGATTAAGTATTTACCAATTTTTATTGATTATTTTTCATGTTTATTTTAATATTTTTAAATGCATTTTAAAAATGAGAAATTTCACTATAGCCCCGCGAGAAGCACCCCCGCATTGGCCAGGAATGACACTTGGGAGATGTCAGATCAGACTTCAGAGTCGCTTCTCTAATAATATAATATATAAAATATATGAATACTACTGTATTATCTATGGAGTCGTTTCGACGCTTGTAGCGAGAGGACTGTAAATGCGTTTTTCTTTCTAATAAATTAGAAAAGTTTGGAAATTCTTATAGCTTTTGAATAAATAATTTGTAATTGTAAATAATACCAATATAAATACGATGTATAAATTAAGTTCGTAAATATATGTAAAGTAGCTTACTTTTTTAAACAAAATTAAAAACTTTGGAAAATGAGACCTGACACTAGTTGCTCTAATGTTAATAGCAGTTCCTCCGATTGCAAAATTTTCAATTTAACCTCTACCTTAGAGTCTGACAGACTGTATATATACATATTATAGGTACAATAGGCGCTATAAGCGCTTCCCTTATCAGATCTCCTAATAGTCAGGTAAATAATAGTAAATAATATACCTAAACCTTCATAAAGAGTCACTCTTTTTATTGTTGAAAACCGTATAAAATTCCGTTTGGTAGTTTCCGAGATTATTGCGTTCAGTCAAAGAAAATGACTCAGCAGAGGACTTCTTTTTATATATAGATAAATAGATATAGATGTAAAGATTATGTATAGATTGTGTTTTGAACAATTATACTTATTTTCAGCTTGATGGGAATTTATGTAACTTAGTATATCTAAATGACCGGACTATAATAAAACATCATGTAGTGCATATCGTAAACTGTATAGTTTACGATATGCACTACATGTTGTTTTAATATAAAATAAAAATTAACAAAAAACATAAACCCACCTCTACCTTAGAAATAATGACTAAATTGAAAACCAACTGAAAATGCCGGAACATGAATGGCTTTGTGCATGCCTCCGACTGCATGTACAAATTCAATATTTATCTTGTTCCAGCATTTTCAGCTTTTTGGTTTTTTTTTAGTTTTTCTTTTATTTATGGATTTTTAGTTAGATAAATTACGTAATCAGTTCAGGCTTTTTACATTATGTGTCACGAAGCCACTGGCATAAGGTAGCCAGTTTTATAATAATAATAAATAAATATCTGTGGACTTTACACACCACGTTAGCCTAGCCCCGTGCCTTAAGGACTTGTGTTACGGATACTAGACAACGGAATATATTTAATATGTTTTATAAATTTAAGAAATTTTATATATTTAAGATTTTTATTACTGAAATACACATAATACATAGATAAACATTAAACATCCATGACCAAGGCGGACCCGCGACCTCTGTCACATTTATCTGAACCCTGCACCACTGCCCCAGTGGCCTGTAAATATGAGACTGTAAAGATTGTCCATAGCCAATTTGCTGATCCTACGGACGTCCGGGAAAAACTTTTCGTCGCCACCTTCCGTTGGAAGGTATCGGGCCTGCCAGAGCACGATCGTCCTCTCCCTTATAATTCTTTTTGCAAAAGAAATGGAGAAGCAATCGTACACTGGTACCCCATTATCCTTTTTGGCTGCCTTTTGGGCGAGCGTGTCAGCTCATTAATTTCTCGGAATGCCAACAGGGGCCTTGATCCACATCAGCCTTGATTTATGTCCTTTTTTTTTTGTTTTGTTTTCTATGAATTCTGTTGCTTTTTATTTCGCAATAATCTTTAGTCTATGTTTTTTCATTTTTTTTATCTTAAGTTCTGTCTACGTGCTCTTGTTCTCTCTATTTGCTTTAACAACAATTTCTTTTGCGAATTTTAAAAACGTTTCTCTCATGTTTTCATTCTGCATAATTTTGTTTATGTTTTCCGATGTAATTTCCATTTCAAGGCCTATTTTCAAGTCGATCCTTTTTGATTGGAATCTTTGGCACTGGCAGATACAGTGGAGCACTGTTTGAGGGCTTACGTCGTCACAGTTACATGTTTCTGTATCTTTCAATTTGAAACGGTATAAATATTGGTTAAAGCCTCTATGTCCTGTCAGTAGTTGCGTTGTTGTGTTGTTTAATTCCATTTTCTTTATAATCCTGTGTGCTGTCCTAATGTTCTTAAAGAATGTGTTTATTGTTTTTCCTTCTGTTGCTGCCGTGTATATGTCTTGAAGTTTATTTATCGTCTCTTGCCTCAGCCACTATTTCACCTTAGATATGGGGACCACATCGTATGCTGGTTTGGTTTTTAGGCTTTGTGCTGCTGACTTCGCCAACTCGTCTACTCGCTCGTTCCCCGCGAAACCGGAATGCGCCTTGATCCAGAAAAAGGCTGGTTTGTTTCCTTTTTCCTCCAATTCTGCCAGCCTTTTCCTTACGTTAACAGGGTTAATATTGTGAGGATCTTCGATGCATTGGAGTGCTGACCTGGAGTCCGAGATTATATTTACTATGCCTTTCGGTTGTCGCGGCATCCCGATTTGGCTTGTCGCTCTCGATATGGCCGTCAGTTCAGCCTGGAAGGCCAAGCAGTAGTTTTCCAGACGGAACCTCTGGAACTTTATCTCCGAACCGTCCTTCCACCAGCTTATTACCGCGCCTACCTTTCCGTCAATTTTACTTCCATCAGTGTATATATGGATTTCATCTTTTTGGTAAGTTGTTAAGGTCTTCTTATGTTTCTATGAGAGTGTAAGGTGTGGGCTTTCTGTATGCTGGGTGTGGAACGTTGAACGGACTGTCATGTTTTTCTAGTGTCCTTCCTGGGAAATATGTCATTGGCTTCCCTCTTTTTATTGTAGAGTTCGGATGCCTCTTGAACTCTCAGATGTAGCGGTATTATTGAACTTATAAGTACACAAGCGTCATAAGATACTGTTCTGTGTGCCTTGCAATCATTCTGGTCAGTGTACGTAATTTTTTTGGATGTACTTTTTCTTTGTGGCGGGTTCCCAGACACTGGCCGCTTATAGTATGGTTGGTTCCAGGACTGCTGTATATATTGTGTAGATAATTTCTGAGTTTAGCCCCCAAGTAGCTCTCGCAGTCCTGGCAACCGCTTTAAAGATATTCACCACTTTGTTTGTTACTTTGTCTAGGTGGTGCTTGAAAGTTAGTTTTGAGTCTATTACCAAATCAAGTACCTCAATCGTTGGAGTTTGTTGCAGCCTCACACCGCAAAAGACGAAATCTGATTGTTCAATGTTCCGTTTATTGGACGATATCATCACCTGCGTCTTTTGCGCAGCAAACTTTAACTTGTTTTCTTTACCCCCTGTGGCTGCGATTTCTAATGTTCTGTTTACTCTTAAGTTAAGTCTTTCTGTGTCAGTTTCTGCAACAATTATGATGATATCGTCTGCAAAAGCTTGTATGTGTGCCCCCATTTCTTCTGCCTTTTGTAGTAATGGGTCGATGGTTAGGTTCCACATTAGCGGTCCTCCTGTAGATCCCTAAATGCATCCTTTGTCAGTACCCTTTTCCGTTCTTGCTCCTGCGTATTCTAGTTTTATTTGTCTGTTTTTCATGTAGTTGCTTAGGAGTCTTATAGTGTATGGGTCGCATTTTTTGTTGTTGAGTTGTTCTCTGATTTTTGGCCACCAGCAGTTATCAAATGCCCCTTCTATATCTAGGGACACTACGGCCACTATCTTTTTGTTCTTTACTTCTTCCCGGATAAGTTCTACGGCGTCATAGAGTGCATCATCGGTACTTCTTTTTTTGCATAAAGCCATACTGCCGGGGACTCATCAGATTTTCGGTGACCAAGGTCCACAGAAGCCTTTTGCAGATTATTTTCTCTAGCACTTTTTCCATTATTGGGAGTAGTACTATTGGCCGGTAAGATTTTGGGGCCGAGTAGTCGGACTTCCCAGGTTTTCTAAACATGACTATTTTGGCTGTTTTCCAACATTTGGGGAAGCATCCTACCTCTAAACACTTGTCCATCAGTTTTGTCGGTGTGTTAGGATCGCTCTTGAGTGACTCCAAGCAAATATCTGCTGTTAGACCGTCTTCTCTTGGCGCCTTTTTGGGGTTCATGTCACTTAGGGTTCGTTATATTTCTTCTGTAGTGATCGATTGATGGTTAGAATCGGCTGGTTTTTCCCTTTCAAGTTTTTCCATTTCTTCTCTAATCTTGTCTCTTACAAGCTCGTGATATGCAGAATCTGTTTTAGGGTCGTCTGGTGGGTAAAAGGTGTGTGCAAGTAGTTCGGCTGATTCTTGTGGTGTAAGTTGCTTTCCATTTGTGTCTTTCAATGTTTCATCCTCATACCGTTTTGTAGATCGTCTGATAATTTTATATATTGTATCCCACATAGACTCTTTTTATTTATTTGTGCAGTACTCCTTCCGACTTTCCGTTTTTGTCTTTAGTATCGTTTTCTTGTATTCTTCTAAGCTTTTTAGGTATTCTTCTACTGTGTGTTGATATCTTCTTAGGTTCGCTTTTCCGATCTTTCTTCTGTTCCTTATTACATTTCTTTTCATTTCTTCTAGTTCTTTGTTCCACCAACCGGTCTTTCTGGTATTCTGGCTTTTTATTTTGGGTATTGCTACCTCGCAAGCCTCTCTAATACAATTCATGTAGGCTTCTGCTTAGATCATATAGTAATAAGAGCTTCAGCTATAGTGTTCATTTTGTCTATGGTTATTGTTTCTTCGTTTAGATTTTGTTTTATTTTTTTGTCTTGTATTTCTTGTCTTAGATATTCCCTAAACTTCTCCCAGTCTGATTTTCTCGTGTTATATTGTCTCGTGATTGGCCTTTTTTCTGTCGCTTTGTCCCTTCATGTTTTAAGTGTAAAGGATATGGCCCTATGGTCGGATGTAGTGACCATATTCAGTTCAACACTCCATTATTCTATTCTACTTAATAGGTTAGATGAACAAACGGTGACATCAATAATGCTAGTGTAAGTTTTGTTTTGTCTAATGGTGTTAAATGTAGGAGTCTCGCCACTATTTAGCACCTCAAAGTCATTTTGTGCCAGGAAGTTGGTGATATGTCTTCCTCTTTCATCTTCCCTGATACAACCCCACCACGAGCTTTTTGCATTGAAATCCCCCCCTATTATAACCTGGTTGCTGTTCATCTCGCTGAGTAGTTTGTTTTTTTGTAGATAGCCTAGTATATCGACGTTTCCTTCCCAGTATACCGAGACCATTGCCACTTTTTGATCACCCAGGTGTGAAATTGCGGTGACTATGTTTTCCGAAATCCAGTCACTGCTCACCGTGACCCTAATGTTGGGGCACAGTAGAACTATGGCTGACTTCACGGGATTGTCCCTGTTTGTGTTCTTTTGCAGGACTACGTAGTTTGTGGAAAGCATGCCTGTTGCTCCCGTATAAGGTTCTTGTAATAGGAGTGCCTCGTTGTTTTTTGCTGCCGCTGCTTGCAATATTTCTTGCGTTGCAGCTTGGCATCTTCCCAAGTTGCACTGGGCGAATTTGTGCTGGGCATTTATTTCTTTTAGTTGGGGTCTGAGGTTTTTCTCTTGTGAGGTATTGTCAACAATACTATATCATGCTCCTGGCTATGGCGTCCCGTTTTCTCCATTTAGGACATATGGAAGAGTAAGCGGGATGGTCATCCTCTTCACCGGGGCAGTTAAGGCATTTTGGGTGACTTTCTCGATTTGGACAACTTCTGGTGTCATGGTCCTCGGTGCAATATCCACATCTCTGATCGTTTCGGCAGTGTCTGGTTGTATGTCCAAAGCCAAGGCATCTAAAGCACTGTATGATCGGTGATTGGTCTACCACTGAAACAATCTGGTACCCCAAGTGTATTCGCTGGTCTACGACTTTGTTCCAGACCGAGGGTGCCACCTGCAGTATTACATTTGTTAGGTGTTTTGTTCTGCCTTTTGTTCTCCTAAGCACTTTTATCTCTTCCATTGATGCTACATTCAACAGGTTTTTGTTTTGGTTTATGATTGCTTCGGGTATTTAAGAGTCATTTAGGTCGTCGAACACTCCCAAAATTTTTACTAGTGGTCTCTTGTTCTCTAGCTGTTTTATAATTAGATTATCGTTATTTTGTTTTAATCTTTCTTTCAGAGTCTGTCAGTTTTGATCGTTGTTGCACCCGATTACTGGTTTTTGGTTTTTAATTTTCCTTATTTTATTTATGCCGATCCCCAGAGACACTACGTCCACTCTTCTTTTGATTGAGTTTAATACATTCTCACTCGTGTGTTTTGGCTCTTTGGATTCAACTTGAATATTAAACTGAGTGGTGTTCGTTTTCTCTTTCGTTTTAGCGGCGTATGATGTATCTTTATTCGCTTTCTTCTCACTTACTTTTTCTGTGTGTGTAGTTTCACTATGGCTTTGTGTTTCTTTATTGTGTTTTAATGTTGTTTTATGCCTTCTACTGCCATTCCTATGGGAGCTGCTATCTAAACAGCTGAATCTATCGAATGTTTTAACTCTTTCTTAACTTCTTCGACGCTGTAATGAATCCTACTGTACGGCTCTAGTAAGGAGTGGATATCTAATTTGATCTCTTTGAATCCATTTCTCATTTCTGTTTTGAGAAGGTCTGCGTCTATTGGTTGAGGTGATCCTTTGTTTTCTTCAACTGCGGTCTGCCCTTGCTTTTTAATAAGGCCCTTTATCTCTTCCAATTCCTTTGCCATGGTTTCTAATTTTGGGTTGACAGTTTCCTCTATTTCGGTGGTATAGACTTGTTGTACTTGATTTATGTCCTTGTTCCTTCCTGTCTTTGAGCCTCATTTTTAATTCCAGGGCGGAGCGAGAGTCACTTAATATGCACACCTCTCTTGCCTTGTTTACCATTTCAGAGGCTCGAAGTATTACGGCCAGCTCTGCTTGGTATACGCTACAGTAATCCGAGAGAGTGTGCATAGAGTAGTTTACTTCTTCGTCACCTTCGCGATTTGGCACCGCCATTCCTACCTTTCCCTCTATTTTCGACCCGTCTGTATATGCAGTGGCCCAGACCTCCGTTTTTGCGAGATCATCTGCCGTCGTAACCTTCTCAAAGGTCTAGGCTGCCCTCTTCGCTGGGCGGGTATAGTCATTCGTGTGAACACATGGCTCCAGCACTGCATCCGGCCATCCTCCAGCAGTCTGCTCTTCTTTGTTTCGTAGAGCGTTTTCTCCTCCTCCTCCTCCTCCTCCTCCTTACAGTACAATTACAAAACAAAAAATTTAAAAATAAACTGATAAAACATAAAAAAAATATGTCTCAACACAATGCGTATTCATATTGTGTATTTATGTGCTGTAGCGACGCAAATGGATAAGTAACTCAGTGCATATGATCCAGCATAAGCTAGATCCACTGACTTTCATTTAATGCCCTTTATGACGACCAGAGGGCACTTAACCAGTGAAATTATGTGTGTATGTGTGTGTTTGTGTGTGTATGTGTGTATGTGTGTGTGTGTATGCGTGTATGTTTCAGTATAAAATATATTATTTACATTTGTGTCAAATAATATATATTTTTTATAATCTATCGTTAAAAAAAACCCTGTATTTAACTAATAATTTATCTCCGTATGATTGTTTGCTAGTATTAATAAATGAATTAAAATGTGACAATGATTAAATTAAATATCAAAAATAAATATATACTCCCAGTAGCATGGCTTAATGGTTATCCTGTTCTTTAATGAGGTAGTTTCTTAGTCTAGTTTTAAATGTATTTTTATTTGTAAGGCTTCTCACAGGTGAGGCGCTGTTATTCCAACATTTCGTTGCCTGGTATCGAAAGCTACCTCTGAAAGCTGCACTGTGGTATTTAGGCACTGATAAAATTGAACGTGTAAAGCGTGTTCTATACCTGTCAATAATAGGTGAAAACATTATTTTTGTAAATAAATATTCGGGAGTTTTAAATTTGATTAGGTCAAACATTAGACTAGCGACATGTAACTGCCTTCTTGCTTCCATTTTTAACATAGATGCAGCATTTAAGTATGGGGTTATATGTGTACGAGGAGGAACAATAAAACAAAAACGACAACAAGCGTTTTGTACTCTCTGTATAAGGCAGTGTGTCTTTGCTAGTAGGCAGGGGCCATACACAATATCTCCATAATTAAGTCTAGATAATATGAGACTTTCACAAAGTGTAACACGAGATTTGTCTGACAGCACATTTCGTATCTTGTAAAGAATTTTTAGCCTATAAAAGCAGCTCGTGATTAAATTCTTTACATGTCCCTCAAGCCTTAAATGACTGTCAAAAAGTAAAGGCTTTTGGCTTCTTCCACACGCTCTATTTTTTATCGTACTCATATATTGATAAGTCAACACTGTCAACAATCCTACTCACCTGCTTTCTTGTACCAATTATCATAAATTTTGATTTAGAGGGATTCAACAAAAGTGCATTTTTATCAGACCACTCACAAATGTTTTTAAGATCGGTATTTATATTATTAATTACTTTGGGAATAAGGTGAGGTGGTGCAGATATATATATAATTGAATATCATCGGCATAACAATGATATTTGCAATGATTAATATTGCGAGTGCAATCTGAACTATATATTATAAACATAAGAGGACCTAAAACAGAGCCTTGTGGAACGCCACGAGTAACCAACAAGGGATCAGAGATCATAGCAGTACCATTTTCTATAGTTAATTTGACAGATTGTTGTCTTTGTGTTAGGTAGCTACTGAACCATTGCAACGCTTGACCATTTATACCATAGTAGCTTAATTTATCAATAAGCAATGCGATATCTAAACAGTCAAAAGCACGTGTGTAATCAAACAATCATAATATAGTACTATTGCCATTATCTCGCTCAGTCAAAATAGTGTCAGTGATATCTAAAAGTGCAGTCACCGTACCACGGCCTTTGCGAAATCCGGACTACAATGCAGGTAGTATGTTATTTTCCTCCACATATTTTGCTAGTTGATCGTATACAGCACGTTCCAGTAATTTTGATAGAAAAGGTAAAATACTAATAGGTCTAAGCTCATTAAAATTTTGTGGATGATCTACTTTAGGAAGTGGATTAACTAATACTGATTTCCAACAATGAGGTACAAAGCTCTCAAGGATTGACTTATTTACGAGACTCTTATTTATATCTAGAGTTTAAGGTAGTAAGTAAAATCATATCTCTATTAATGCCATCGCTTCCGCTAGCATTAGATGTTAAGGATATTATGTATTTTGCAATATCATTTTCAGTTACTGTAGTGAGATTAAAATCTGTATTACTGAAGCGATGCGAATAAAAGTGGCTGATAATGGACTCAGGAACTTTTTTGCAATTTGGTATGTTTAGAAAATGTTCATTAATTATACATGGGTCACTAAAGTAGTCTGGAAGATATTCATTTCTTGTCGGATCTAGCAAAATCTTCCGTTTCAAATTTTGCCAAAATTCTTTACTATCTTTTATTTTGGAATTAACATATTCATTAAAAAGAGCACGCTTTTCATTAGCAATACTAGATTTAACAAGAGTTTTCAGCTCTTTGTAGTATTGCTTGTGAATATCTGATTTTGATTTTCTATAGACCTCGTGAGCATTATCTGGCTATCTTGTCCCATTTTGCCAACTTGAACATTCTGGGCTGAAACTGGGTGGTATTTGCCTTGCTCGCTATTAGCTACACAATTACTGCATATGGGTTTCCCATTTCTATTCTGGCAGCTACGCGTTTCATGTGGCTCCGCACCATAGCCACAAACTGTCGTTCCCCGGCAGTCACGTGCAGTATGGCCATAGGTCAGACAATTCTAGCACTGGATCAACGGAGAGTGATCCAGCGCCAGCACCACCTGATATCCCAAGTGAACCCGGCGTTCCTTGAAGCTAGACCATTCTTTTGGCGTGATCTCCAGGATGACGTTGACGTTGAAGGCGCTGTTTCTCCCTCTGATACGGCGTACCACCCTGATTTGTCCTGGATCTGTTTCCGGCACCAGCTTCCGGTTCTGCTTTGTCAGAGCTGCCGGGATGTCGGCGTCTTTAAGGGTGGGGGCGATGCCGATCAACTTGATCAATGGCTTCTTGTTTTCTGAGGATTTCATGTCAATGAAGTTTTTGCGTCCTTTATAGCACTCGTGAACGCATCCCTGTCCTCTTCTGTGCTGCATGAGATAACTACCTTTTGCCCTTTTATTTTATGGATCCGGTCTATAGCTATACCCAGGGCAGCCACGTCCACTCCGGACTTAATTCTGTCGATGAAATTCTGCCTTGTGTCCATCGGATTCATTGATTCGAGTCTCAGCCCGAATTTTGGTTTAGCTGCCACTTCGGCATATGTTCGAACGTTAATGTTATATAAAAATTTAACTCTTCTAGACCTTATAGTTTCTGAAATATGAAACTTTGATAAGTCACATTTAGCATCAGGTGGCCTCTTAATTTACATTCTATTTAAGATCAAATGTCTTAACTTGCTTAATTGATCATGTTCATTGAGTTATATGTACTACGTAGTAATAATAACTCAATGATCATGTTCTCTATAAATGAAAGTGATAAGGTACTTCTTTCATCTTCTAAAACAAAAATTCATATTTCGTACTTTCAATTGTAAACAGCTGCGCTCATCTGGCAACATGCTACTTGAATTCCCTTTTCACAATACAAAATATTTAAAGTCGTCATTCACTGTCCGCTCAATTTCACTGTGGGAACGCCTTACCTATCTACACAAAAACTATTACTAGCTTCAAAACGATGGTAAAAGATCATTACTTAAGCTGTCAAACTTAATTATCTATATTATTATATATTATATTATATTATATTTTTTTATATATTAATGTATATTATATTATAATAATAAATTTATTTTATTGACTATGTATAGCATATATAAACATATTATTTGTTTTCAACTGTGCACTACCTACATGCAATTTTAATTTACCCTTTAATTGCTGTAAAAGAGCTAGGCCCTTGCAGTAGGCGAGATTAAGCTGGCTTCTCACTGCGCGTGCTACTACGCGCCGCGCCGCTCCACGCGAAAGGACGCGCCACGCGACACACCGCGCCACCCAACGGAAACTAGCGCGGCGCGGCGCGTAGGTACCGTTCGCGTTGGTTGGTGGATGAATGTGTGTATATATGTATATATGTATCGATTGCCTACACTCGCGAGCCAGCGCCGCGCTTTTAAAGTTACCGACTTTTAGCGGATAGGTCGCGCCGCACCGCGCCTGCCCGCGCCGCGCCGTGCCTAGCTCTTCACACTGCGCGGGGCGCGTGCGGGCGCGGCGCGCTGCGGGCTAAAGCTGGCTTCTCACTGCGCGTGTTAGCCCGCGCCGCGCCTTGCCCCCACGCGCCCCGCGCAGTGTGAAGAGCTAGGCGCGGCGCGGCGCGGGCAGGCGCGGCGCGGCGCGACCTATCCGCCAAAAGTCGGTAACTTCAAAGGCGCGGCGCTGGCTCGCGAGTTTAGGCGATCGATACATATATACATATATATACACATTCATCCACCAACCAACGGTACGCGCCGCGCCGCGCCATTTTTCCGTTAGGTGGCGCGGTGTGTCACGTGGCGCGTCCTTGCGCGTGAAGCGGCGCGGCGCGTAGTAGCACGCGCAGTGAGAAGCCAGCTTAACACGCGCAGTGAGAAGCCAGCTTAATATTTCGACTATAGCAATCAACAATGTCAAATCTGCATTTTTCTTTAACCTACAGTTTGACTTACGCGGCCTTCGGCACTTTATAATTAAAACAAAATAAACTATTATAGCTACGACACAGATCTCTTTAGATATTTATTTTTTGAACACAAAAGAAGATAAAAATATTTTTTCATCAACAGAACTCTCAAACCGCGGCTAGCGCACCCTACCTAAAGTTAGACTTACGTCGTGTTCAGCATTTTAGTTTTTTTATATAAATAAACTATTATAGCTATGACATAGAACTCTTTGATAATTTATTGTTTGATCACAAGAGAAGGTTAATAATGGTTTTTAACCAACAGAAATCTCAAACCACGGCCAGCGCACCCTACCTAAAGTTAGACTTATGCGGTTCTCGGCATTTCATATTTTTTTAATATCGTTATTAATCTATCGTATTTCGCTTTCGATATTTTACATTTTTTCAGAAAAATATGTTTCACTTTTAATCAATAGAACTATAAATACAAAGGTATAGAATTGTAGAACTATATTGTAAACCAAAGCTGCATGAACTTGGCGCACCTTTTTTTAAGTCCATTTTTTGCATTTAATGTCCGGGACTATTCAAAATTGTTACATATAACTCTAGAACTATTAGAGAGAGTATCAGAACTCTTAAAAAAACCGGCCAAGTGCGAGTCCGACTCGCACACTGAGGGTTCCGTATGAATGGGAAGTACGAGCATGAAAAGTAATAGAAGATTATTGTAACTTTACGCCTGCCGTTTAAGTTGACTAATTTATATAAGCGATTGCTCACACACATTTAGTAGGCAACGAATTACAGTTATAAGTTGATAATGATTTTTCCAATGATCTACATATAATTTACTAGTTTTCAGATTTTTTCCTATATTTGTGCTATAAGTTCTTACTTCTTGCCAAATTTGACAACTCCAGGTCAACGGGAAGTACCCGATACGTTTTTGGTTTTCGACAAAGTACGTTTTCTAACAAAATTTGTGCATAATTGGCTATAACTTTTTATTGCGTTAACTTAGAAGTGTGATTTTTTCAAGGCATCAAGACGTAACCTAACCTCCGTATTTGGCAAAAATTTCAGCTTAATCCCTTCTCGCGTTTTAGAGAAAAAGGTCTTGACTGACGTACAGACAGACGGACAACAAAGCGATTCTATAAGGGTTTCGTTTTTTCTCTTTGAGATACGGAACCCTAAACTAAAAATGGTTGATTTTTTAATATGGTGTGCCAAGTTCACACGAATCATATGATTAGTGTTGACAAAGACTTTAGGCGAACATACGGCATTCAGAGTATATTGTGATTATGAAGCTGGATTGTTTTTCAATCCCATCGTGTTTATTGTTTGGTGCTACAAAATAAGGGTAGTATTTAAACGAGTGACTGTAAATTAAAATTTGAGGTATCAAAAATAATTAATATAGCGTACAGAATTACTAGGTGAGCGACTGACTGCGACTTGGGAGCGACGAGAAATCAATAGAACAGCAACTTACAAACATCAATTTGAGCTACTTAAAATACAAAATGAGAAACTTCATAATATTTGAGCGACCTAATAATTATTTGAGTGACAACATTACGTCCTTCATTTTTTTCAATATTTGGTAGACTATTTATATAATTAATAATACTGAGCTGCATTTTATCTTAAATGAAGTGTTTTGAATACAAAAACGTATTTAAAAAATTCTATAGTGAGCTGTGTTTTGTGAGCATACATTTTATTTTTAAATTTGCTTATGAAAAAACTATTTGAATAATAATAATAATAATAATAAATGCTGCTGGACCGGTTCTGTCGAGGGTATTCTTGGAGGATATAACCGTTCCATACGATGAAAATTTCTTCTCCTTCCTCCATGGGCCACCGGCTACTTACACACTGCACAAAACGCGCCAACACAGCTGTCACTTCACGCCGGTCTCGTGTACGCGAGAGGTTCCTCGGTCGTGCCGGCCCAATTTGGCTATTGTATGGCACTAATTTGGGAAAATGTTTCTTTCCCATGAGAAAACGGGTAAACTTCTAAACGGCTTGACCGATTGGGTTGAAATTTTATATGGGTATTTCGATGGTTACCTGGATGGTAAAAAAATACAATTGGATCCGGTAGGTGGCTCTGTTGTCGGAATGTCAACTTCTAAACGGTTTGACCGATTGGGTTGTAATTTTATATGGGTATTTCGATGGTTACCTGGATGGTAAAAAAATACAATTGGATCCGGTAGGTGGAGCTGTTGTCGGAATGTAAACGGTTATGGTCTTAACGAGTCGCCTGAAATTGATCATTCTGTGAATTGGGGGAGCTAGAGGGGGCTAATATAAAGTGGAATCATGCTATTTTGGCTACCGGAGATGCGCCGAATTGAAAAAAAAATCAGTTTTTAGGTAAAAATTACTAAGCCGTATTTTTTTCACAAATAACCTGAAATCGAGTATTCCGTGAGTGTGTGTTCACGTGCCGTAAACATACTTCAACATCAGCACTATGCGAGATCGAGAGCATCTGTTGAGGCAAAATTGAGCACAGATCAAAGTACAGTGCTGAATAAGAGAACTCACACAAACGTTATGATATTGTTTTGTATAATTAACTATTCACACGTAGACATATAATTTTGTATATAATATTAAGATATTTGTAAATAGAGTCAATTCTATTTTGGGACTACGACTATCACTTCCCTTAGGTGCTAGTATTCCCTCACTGTGGCGAAGACACCCCCGCCATAATATCTGCAAGAGTACGGGCAGATGCAGTGAACAACCTTCCAAACCCCCATATCCTTCCATCTGTCCGTCTGCTACCCGTAGGTCTCACGGTACAGACATCCTGACATTTATTATATATATGTATATATTCATTCTATAGGTAGGGCTAGGGCTTAGGGCTCTAGGGTTGGTAGGGCAGTATCAACTAGGTGTTAGGCTACAGCTCTCCCATAGAATAATTAAGTAAGGTCCCTTCTGGACTTTACATTTGGTCCTTCGAGCCACTGGATTTTACATTTGGTCCTTCGAGCCCCTGGACTTTACATTTGGTCCTTCGAGAAAAGTGAACCGCGGTCCTCTTGTCCTAGTATTAACTTGACTGACTGACACTTTAGAAAACAACGCTCTGGTGTACTCAACCAAACATCAGTGTGTTTGTAGACTGAAGTACCTGTACGTTAGTGTTCCTTAAGAAAGCTCCAATATAGTAGCAAATCGGTCGCTGGCCTCCCACAAGCGGGTCCCACCAGTTGATTGAGAGTTGCATAACTATATTAAGGGGCGTGGGATCGCTAACGTATCGACGTAGTAGGTGACGTAGGAATAGGATAGGGCAAGTAGATTATCAAGAAAGAAGACTTGACAACAGAGACAATGGAAGTTACACAGATAAACGATCTCATCAAAAATCAAGAAAATGACTTCGTAGAACTTCGGACGGATGTGGGACAACATTAGAAAAGACTCAAGCACCAGGAAGACACAAAAATATATAGAAGATAAAAGGGCAAGACTAGACAGCATTTATCAGCGAACGTTACAAAACCACAGACTTCTAGAAACTAAAGAAATAATGTCGACGCACAGATGCATGACATGTCATTATTTCGACAAAAATATACAAAAAGTATACGACGCGGCCACAGAACACTTGGCAGTAAACGACATTCTACAATGTAGAAATACCGGACCACAGACATCAACCAGCGGATTAGCCGACGGAACGATTCATGGTTACTCCAGCATGACGTTCGAAGAAGACACCACGACGACGCCTAAATTATTTATACAAAAGTATAGACTCAACCAGCTCCAAAAGAAGCTGTCAAATGCACAGACCGCCATAGCAGAAAATAAACCTGCGTGGCATTTACAGACATTATTACGGACCCTTGAAAAACAATTTCAAGATCTTGAGGACAATCATGTGTCATGGACAAAAGTACACTCAGTGACAAATATTTCAAAGAAAATTATTTCGACGAGACGCAGGACGAATACGACAGACAAACTTCATGATAGACAAACTTCATGAAAAAATAAACGAAAACCAGAGGCAAAACACTAAAACTCAATCTACTACAAAGCTACCCAGGATAACAATACCATATTTCACTGGAAGCAATGGGTCATGCAATTCATTTTATGACTTATTTAAGAAGATTATTCACGACGACTGTACAATTACATCAACTGAGAAAATGCAATACTTAAAAACTCACAATCAAACGATGATGCAGAATTACCAAACACCAGTGGTAACAGCAGCCGACGGACTCCCCTTCATCTTACTACACCAAGTACCTAGGTGCTGCCGACACGCCAACCTTCACGACCAGCACCTGAATTGTACGAGATAAAGAGTCCACCCTATCCTGCTCCTGCGGGGCGCCAGAATGTTCACGTGCCGTAAACATACTTCAACATCAGCACTATGCGAGATCGAGAGCATCTGTCGAGGCAAAATTGAGCACAGATCAAAGTACAGTGCTGAATAAGAGAACTCACACAAACGTTATGATCTTGTTTTGTATAATTAACTATTCACACGTAGACATATAATTTTGTATATAATATTAAGATATTTGTAAATAAAGTCACTTCTATTTTGGGACTACGACTATCACTTCCCTCAGGTGCTAGTATTCCCTCACTGTGGCGAAGACACCCCCGCCATAATATCTGCAAGAGTCCGGGCAGATGCAGTGAACAACCTTCCAAACCCCCATATCCTTCCACCTGTCCGTCTGCTACCCGTAGGTCTCACGGTACAGACATCCTGACATTTATTATACATATGTATATATTCATTCTATAGGTAGGGCTAGGGTTCAGGGCTTTAGGAATGGTAGGGCAGTATCAACTAGGTGTTAGGTTACAGCTCTCCCATAGAATAATTAAGTAAGGTCCCTTCTGGACTTTACAGTGTGGGAGGCTTAAGGGTGTTAATATCTATTAACATAACACAGTTTTAGAGATCCGCCAATTATTTTGTTTTTACATAGAGAAAATTTTTTTATGACTTGCTGACTGCATATGACACACGTAAAATGGCCTGAAGGCGAGATAATAGATATGCTCTACACTCCGTTCGAAATAAGCGAAATAGAATTTGCCAATCCACTGGACTCGCTCGCTTCGCTCGCTCGTTGTGTATAAACATAGTCCAACATAACCTAACCCATCCAAGTATGATTCTAAAAATCACACTTTGGCTATTAACATCCGTAAGCCTCTCACACTCACGAATACTCACGAATACTCGATTTCAGGTCATTTGTGAAAAAATACTGCTTATTAACTCTTACTTAAAAACCTTTTTTTTTCCTATACGCGCAACTCCGGCAGTCAAAATTGCATGATTCCACTTTAGACGAGCCCCCTCTAGCTCCCCCAATTTACAGAATCTTCAAATTCAGGCGAATTGTTTTAAGACCGCGTCCATGTCAACTTCTAAACGGCTGAGCCGATTGGTTACCTGGATGGTAAAAAAGACAAATTATTGGATCCGGTAGGAGGCGCTGCTGTCGGAATGTCAATTTCTAAAAGGCTTGACCGATTGGGTTGAAATTTCGTTAATTCGTTGATTCGTCGCCCTGCCGCGCGATTCATATTCGCGCGCAGCGAACAATCTGTAGTTTTCATTAAAAAATAATATCAATATAAAAAACACAACACCTCAAATAGATTATCAGTCATCCACAAACAGTAATAAAGCAGCTCACAAAACGTAGCTCAAACTGAACTTTATAGCAGCTCGCTATGTAAAACTTTATTTAGAAAAATCGTCTCTTATCTTAATAAATAAATAAATAAAAGTTTATTTCAGATTTTGTGATCCATAGATTGTTAGTTACAGTTTCTATTATCTAATGTTAGTAGTAGTAGTTATATAATTATTACCATTTACGTCGTCCTATGGCAATTTCGACCCAGTGGTGCTGGATGGAGCAGTCGTTCCTGGCAGCAATCATCTTTAGGATGCTGTTGTCGCTGGAGCGTAAACGATGTAGCAGGGACGATGTTTTTTTGCGCATTATTGCGAAAAAGTCGTCGGTGTGTGCGTCTGCGAACATTTTTGAAGCCCCAACAGCATCCTAAAGGTATTATTATAGAGGACACGCAAGGCGTTGTAGGCTCGGCGCGTACATCTCACCCACAGCCCGCCGGTATAGAAAGACTGGCAGTACGCTTTAAATAAAGTGACCTTCACGCCTGCAGTGCACAGTTAATATTAACGTTGCCCGCTTTGTATTTCTAGTCGCTCACTTAGTATTTTTAGTCGCTCACTTCGTAATTTCGTCGCTCAGCTAGATTTTTAATATATGAAATGGATTAATCGCAGCTCACGTTTTGTAAGCTCGTTTTAAATTTAATTATTAGCCAATATTCGTCGTTAGTTTAGTTTATTTTTCGCTTACTTATTTTCTTGCCGCTCAAGTTATTAATACAGTATCTCATCATCAGTCGCTAAGTTATTTTTTATTCGCTCGTTTTATTATTCGCCATAAAATAATAAGACAATTCTTTTCTATTTTTTTTAATAAGAGTGGTAAATGATTGCTTATGATATCTGCTCAATTATAATTCATAAGTAATTAAGTCATGCATAATTAAAATACAAATCATGTGAATTTGATGTGCTTATTATGGCTAGAATTAGAAGCTGTTATGTTTAGTAATGACCATTACAGAACGTGTTTTAATCATGATTTGGTTTGTCATAGGATTTGTGGTATTTAATGTACATTTTATAAATGCACTGATGGTATACAAAGTGGTCAACGGAACACTAGGAAAAATTACAGAATACGGCTACTCTGTAAGCTTTGTGATATTGAAGGAAAAAAACATTTTATGTGGAGCCTCTATACTAAATCAGAATACAGTTTTGACCGCGGCCCACTGTTTTGAACATGTAACAAACAAGGATCAGGTTATGGTAACAGTTGGAAACGAGCATCGTAAAAACGGATTTTTAAAAAAAATGAAAATGGGGAAAATGCATGAAGATTATGATACAAATACACTTGTAAACGATATCGCACTGATTGCACTAGCTGATAATATTGAATTAAGAAATACTATGTATAGAATAGCATTATCGACAGAGACTCCTAAAGAAGGCGAAATTGGTGTAGTAGCAGGATGGGGTCGCATAAATGTCAGTTAAGCAATTACATCTATGCTAAGTAGTATTATAAAGAGGAAAGATTTGTATGTATGTATGTATGTATGTAATGAATAGGCTCCGAAACTACTGGGCTAATTTCAAAAATTCTTTCACCATTTGAATGTTCAATCATCACACTACTTTTTACGAAGGGAAAATGCTTCGTTACCATGCAAACGATCAAACTTCTAAACAGCTGAACCGATTGGATTAAAATTTTATATGAATGTTTGGATAGTTTTCTGGGTGATTAAAAATATAATTGGATCCGATAGGTGGCACTGCTGTTTGTGTGTCAACAACTAAACGGCTCGTCCGATTGGGTTGACATTTCGTACGTGTATTTCCATTGTGATAGAAACGCGTGCAGATGTAGCTAGCTAATTATATGTATATTTGTAAGAGTTAGTACCTGCTGCTGGTTGCTAGATTACATCCTATTTTCTGTGGTCCATTCATGCTCTCGATTACTCTTTTATTGAGCGTTTATTCTACCATATACCTACTACCATTATATTCATGGCGGTATTAACTTTACTGTTCTCTGCAGGAAACCAGCTCACAACGTAGTTATTATTTATTCGTAACCGAGCAAAAAATAATGACAATAGAAAACTGCTACCAATATATGCCTACAGCTTCATCTAAATCATTTTGTGCAGGAGAAGTAAATGCTGTTTCATATCCTTCACAGTAAGTAACTTGTATATACATATAGGAAACACGGTAAGTATTTAGGGGGGGTCCGGGCCCCCCAGTCATGATAGCTCATAGAGCTCTTCTAGCTCAAGACCCGTGTCGGCCACTTATTAGCTGCCGCGCGTGAGCTGCTCCCCTCCGTAAGAGGTGGAGAGAGGAGGACACCCGCTGTCCTCGGCCAAGATAATAATAGCATAACCTATTAATCTTAATATTCCGGTTTGCCTCCTCCCAGATTAGCTGGGAAAGAAAGGGAGATCTGCACCCCCACCGACCATAAATACAGAGGCTCGAGTACCCTATGGAACTCGCCTCTCATACAGATGAAGCTGCACTGGCCTTCAGCCGTTAGCGTAGGAAATATGTTCCGATCCTGTTAAGGAGATGTAGATGAGATCACTAGCAAACACTTTAGTGAGGAGTGTATAGGGCAAATATGAACCAGTATGGAGAAATATTTTTTTTATTATTTTTTTTAAAGTAGGGTTATACAGCAATTAAAAAATTTATAAAAAAAAAACTATTGCATATTTTTACATTATTATTTATTATTACGTTAGAGCATAGTCTAGTACATAACAAAAAATATTAAAATAAATAAAAACATTAATCATTTTGAAATGAGACGTCTCCAACTCCAACATTTTAAGTGAAACTACATGGTAGTTTGGAATAAAGTTATTTTTTATTCAAAAAAACTATAATTAACTTAGACGGCGGAATATTTTAAAAACATCTACACATTACTGGCTATCCAACAAATGAGAGAATGCGTATTTGCGTAAGAAATAGAGGTTCACACTTTGAAAACTTTGAGAGCTGTAAAAAATGTTAGGAAATGCTAAAAACAATTTAAAATGTAGATATGTAATTTGAGATTTATGACATTTTGTCCTTATTGATTGTTTATGATTGTTTTATACAGTCTAATCTTGGTACTTCTGCTAATGAGCTTGGAAGTAAGGATTTTATGAAGGGCTGCAGAGCATCTTAGGGCATTTTCGTATGTGGCTGAAAGAAAGATTCTCAGGAAGATTTTGGGGCCCACCAGGCGAGACGACGGATCATGGCGAGTGAGAAAAAATTTGGAGGTGGAACAACTTGTGGACGAGCCCAATATCATCGGTGAGAGCAAAGCTGCTCGACTTCGCTGGCTCGGCCACATAGAGAGAATGGGAGAGGATCGTGCGGCCAAACAAGTGTACCTGGGACGACCAAGAGAGAAACGCCCAATTGGTAGGCCTAGATATCGCTGGATAGACGAGTGTCAGAAAGACCTAAGCGACATGCAGGTGACTGATTGGCAGTCTATCGCGCAGGAGAGGGACAAATGGCGCAGTCTAGTGTCGGAGGCCAAGATCCACTTCGGGTCACTGCGCCGGCGAAAGGGTCAAGGTTATCCTTATTAGTTAAGTTTGCTAAGCCCAATTTAGGCACATAATCTTTTTGTTATCAATTTTTTTTCAAATTTATGACAGTAAGCGTAACAAATTAAACCTTGTTGGATAGCCAGTAATATGTAGATGTTTTTAAAATGTTCCGCCGTCTAAGTTAATTATAGTTTTTTTTTAATAAAAAATAACTTTATTTCAAACTACATGGTAAGATTCACTTAAAATGTGGAGTTGGAGACGTCTCATTTCAAAATGATTAATGTTTTTATTTATTTTAATATTTGTTGTTATGTACTAGACTATATTCTAACGTAATAATAAATAATAATGTAAAAATATGCAAGTTTTTTTTTTTATAAATTTTCAAATTCTGTATAACCCTACTACAAAAAAAAATAAAAAAATATATCTCCATACTGGTTCATATTTGCACTATACACTCCTTACTAAAGTGTTAGCTAGGGATCTCATCTACATCTCCTTAACAGGATCGTGACATATTACCAGTCACCCACCACCCAGTACAGTAATAACGCATGAGTTGAGGATAGGCGGTGATTTTGGTAATAGGTAGGCCACGCTGCATGCCTCTCGCTTACACCATACCGGCGTGAACTAACAGTTGTGCTGTCGCGTTTCGTGAGGTGTCTACGTCGCTGTTGGCCCATGGAGGGGGATGAGGAGCGCGAATATAGGTATATCCTATGTGGATGTACATGGGTGTAGGAAGTTATGAAAATGGCTCCGACTGCTCGTTTGCCGCTTTATACTATGAAAATAATAATATAAGAGAACCTAATCAAATAAGCGCGTAATACACCCGGTTTACTTTATTGGTCTAACGGTTAGAGTAGACCCCATTCAAGTTATTACTTATTTAATTTCTACATATTAATGTTTCAGAGGCGATTCAGGAAGCGCAATGGTGCTGAATGGATTTTTACAAGTCGGCATTGTATCGTACAGACCGTCTGCGGCTAATAAAGTTAGTTTTTATACCGATGTCGCGCAGTACCTAACTTGGATTAATGACACCGTATTCGAATTAACTTGTGCATATGCTTAAAGTATTATAACTACACAAATTTTAAATTAAAAAATTCACTACTCGATAGAAAATGTTCTTCAAACTACCATCGCAAGTAAATTGAAAATCAAAGGGAAAAAGTGAAATGAAATTGGACGCAGTATTTAATCGTACAACTGTAAATCCACATTTTTCTATCAAAGTATTCAAAATTGCTAACAAAAATACTGAATTGCACACTAAATTTGCGCATCAAATATATCAAATATACTACACTGTTTGATGTTTAAACCTAATCTATTTTACTGAATTACTATCTGTTAACTCATAGTAAATCTAATTATTTTAGTGCAACGAAACATTTAATCTGTTTTTTT
>LUGF01028163.1:339465-364735 GCA_001625245.1 Calycopis cecrops | reverse complement strand
GTGAAATCTATAAAACTGTGGAATGCTTTACCAGATAATATAAGACTATCTAAAAATCTTAACTCTTTTAAGAGACTACTTAAAGACTATTACCTTGAGTGTTCTGTAAATGCTACATGAAGTACCGAATAAATTGTTATGTTTTAAGCATTGAGTTATATTTTAAGTATATTTTTAAGTATATACATGTTGTACTGACATTAATATTCTCATACTATTTTAATAAATTGATGTGTTATTATTGCGTAATTTCTAATATGAGCTAAGGATATAATATTTATGTGTATTTTATTTGTATTAATTTTAATATGTATTGTATTTGTTAAATATATTGTGTTTTATATATTAGCTATGTAATTTTATTATAAATGATGTAAGTTTATTATAAATATATATGTAATGTAATATATATATACAATGTGTTTCAGTACCGGTGTCGGAGACTTTAATGGTATAAAATATGGCATTTTTTATCGACAAATTGCTGTTTGAATTCGTTTTTGCTCTCACGGTTGTAAATTGGCCGCCATTTTGGTTTTTTAGTTACCAAAACCGGGCTCTCGTACTAATTCGACTACCACTAGTCGTGCTAATGTCGTATATTTATAAAAAAAGATCTCATTCGATAGCCTAGCGTGTAGACAATAATAACACATCCATTATGTTTTAATTATTATGAAAAAAGAAATTTAAAAAATATTTAAAACTAAAAAAATTTGAATTTTTTGTGTAATTTTTTAATAAATGGCTTTTTGTCAAAAATCTAGCACATTAAACTGCTTATTTTTTTATTTTAAAACGATAGAAGAGAATTTTTGCTACAATTTAATGCTACACTTCTTTGCTCCCAGTGAGATAGTTTAGAAGTTACAAATTTTTTTATAAGACCCTTTTTATTGCTTATCTACGGGGCAGTTGAAAAAAATGCAAAAGTGTGTACTAAGATAATTTAATATGCATGTAATATACATTGTAATGTAGTTACAACCATTGCTGAAAGTAATCTCCGTGATGTTGCAGACATGCCATAGCTCGTAGTGATACATTTTGTGTAGAACGTCGCATCATACACTTGTTTTCTCGTAATTCATTCCCAGCTTGCAAAATTTTATGTATTAATTCTTCACGCGTATTTGGCACGTCGATATAAACTCTTTGCTTCATTGTGCACAAAAAAAAGTCAAGTGGGGTTAAGTCCGGTGAACGGGGTGGCCAAGAGATGGTTCCACCACGCCCAATCCATAGAGTGTAATGTTGATTAAGATAATTGCGCACGCTTGTTGCAAAGTGGGCCGTAGCACCATCCAACTGCAGTAGCATCCCACTCTTGTAATTTAATGCTAGCTCCAGAAGTGCCAGAAGCTTCTACCAGCATCAGTTTTCGGTCAATGTTTGGGCAGCATGATCGATGACCTTTTGATTGGATCGATCATTCTACCGTCCACAATGAATGGTCCGAGATTTCTGGAGTTCCTAGAAACTGATTTTAGCGACGCACTTCTGGAGCTACCATTAAATTACAGGAGTAGGATGCTGCTGCAGCTGGATGGTGCTCCGGGCCACTTTGCAGCAAGCGTGCGCAATTATCTTAATCAACATTACACTCCATGGATTGGGCGTGGTGGAACCATCCCTTGGCCACCCCGTTCAACGGACTTAACCCCACTTGACTTTTTTTTGTGGGGCACAATGAAGCAAATAGTTTATATCGACGTGCCAAATACGCGTGAAGAATTAATACATAAAATTTTGCAAGCTGGGAATGAATTACGAGAAAACAAGGATATGATGCGACGTTCTACACAAAATGTATCACTACGAGCTATCGCATGTCTGCAACATCACGGATATTACTTTGAGCAATGGTGGTAACTACATTACAATGTATATTACATGCATATTAAATTATCTTGGTACACACTTTTGCATTTTTTTCAACTGCCTCTTAGATAAGCAATAAAAAGGGTCTTATAAAAAAATTTGTAACTTCTAAACTATCTCACTGGGAGCAAAGAAGTGTAGCATTAAATTGTAGCAAAGATTCTCTTCTATCGTTTTAAAATAAAAAATTAGCAGTTTAATGTACTAGATTTTTCACAAAAAGCCAATTATTAAAAAATTACACAAAAAATTCTAAATTTTTTAGTTTTAAATATTTTTTTTAATTTCTTTTTTCATAATAATTAAAACAATAATGGATGTGTTATTATTGTCTACACGTTAGGCTATCGAATGAGACCTTTTTTATAAATATACGACATTAACACGACTAGTGGTAGTCGAATTAGTACGAGAGCCCGGTTTCGGTAACTAAAAAAACAAAATGGTGGCCAATTTACAACCGTGAGAGCAAAAATGAATTCAAACAGCAATTTGTCGATAAAAAATGCCATATTTTATACCATTAAAGTCTCCGACACCGGTACTGAAACACATTGTATATGGTATTTATTTTATTATTTAAATGAAATAATTATTTGATATTTACTAGTATTTTGTTTTATTGTTGTTTTCTTTTTAATGGACCTATTCATCTCCAATTATTTTAAATGTCCTTTTTCCCGGTTGTCTGGAAGAAATCGCTTCCTTAGCGATAAGACCGCCTGTTTGCTCTTATCTTTAACTTGTATTACTGTATATAAATATTCATTGTGGGCAAATAAAGAATATTTTCTTTCTTTTGTTTTTTCTTTTATGATGGATTTGAGTTTGTGGGAAGGTATTTGTTTTAATCTCACCTCTAAGCTCTTCGGCGGCTGTTCTAATGGGTGATGCTATGGTTTCCAAGTTCTGCTATTTTCTTTCTCATTTGTTCTTGGATATTTTTGATTTTGTCTTCTTGGGTGTTTTCTTGGGTTTCAGGTATAAGTGCTGTTTTTGCTGTATGTTTCACTCGAACCTGTGCTTCTCCAAAGAGGAGTTATGCACCCGGGGAATTTCTTTTTCACCCCGCCCCACGGAAGAGGGCAGCTTCGGCCTTTGCAAGTCGACCCGCAGCCCCTAATTTCCCTCCCGGGATGGTACTACAATAGTCTCATTTGCGTAACGAACGCAGGTTTTAACGGGGCATGGCTGCTTCGGTAAGAACCTGTGTAAGATAGCTCGTGCTGAACTGACGCCAATATGTGATCACTGCGGGGCCGAACAACAAGAAGAAATATGTTCATTGGAGAGACTCCTTGAAAAATTAAAAAATACACAGGAAAAAACAGCAGAGCTTAAAAAATGCTGTAGATAAGTTTATAATAGAAAATTTATCTTGCAAAAATACAAATGCGAACCATAGGATTGATTTTTTCGAAAAAGAATGTATACGCTTTAATTTAGTGACGGATGTAATAGAAAATTGAAATGCTTAGAGTATTTATGGATAAGAGCTGTGCAGATTGGTAAGCCGACGATAAGATAATACTTTCAGAAAACACGCCCTCTGAAACACCATCGAACACTCGATGTACAATTAAAAATTAATATATTCCCTGAAAAATACTTGACGAGGCCGCGTCGCGATAGTCTCTCGGATGGGCTTAGATGAAAGTAAAAATAGACTTTTCTATGTGTGCGCCACACGTAGAATAGACTTTTCTACGTGTGGCGCACACGTAGAAAAGCAGAAGTAAAAAATTAAGCCACTGTTATTTTAAAGTTGTTTTAGCGTATTGAGGACAAGCTCTGATTGTTATTAATTAAGCACAAGCAATCTCACTCATGCGCAGAAACACACTACCGTCACACAGGAAGTAAAATCTAGCCCCACTCGACCTAGTGATGTGCCGACTTTTTAGTGTCGTTCCGTTAACACCAGTTCGACATCGTCCGTCCCGCGCAGGGGGGAGACAGTGTCATACATACTATAGGTGACAATTTTTCGCAGCGCCATCGCTTTTTCTACTCGCGGCAACTTATAACCACGTAGTACCCAATCGAGCTACAGATGGCGCTTTAGCTAATTCGATAATAATTGCAAAAAATTTTATTAAAAAAATAATTATTAATAAGTTTCAATTTTTAAAATAAGTATAGTACGCTTATTTACATTTTTTTACAGCAACATACTGAGTTGGAACCAATTTGTGGCACACATAAGATTATGTACATGTCTTATGCACTGGTAAATCTTTTTTTTTTTTTTTTTATGGTATAAGGGGGCAAACGAGCAGTCGGAGCTATTTTCATGACTACCGACGCCCACAGACATCCGCATAGAGACTGCAGATGCGCTGCCCTCCTTTCTCCCCCCACCTTCATGGGCCTCCGGCTACTTACACACCGCACGAAACGCGACAGCAACGTTGTCACTTTACGCCGGTCTTACGTAAGCGAGAGGTACCTCCCCGGTCGTGCCGACCCAATTCGGCTGCATGCAAGCATGCAGTGTGGCACTACCTCTTACTAAACTGGTTAATCTCTTTTTCCATTTCTTGTAAATTATGTGTATCGCAAATAAATAATTCTTATTCTTATTTATTCTTATCCTTATTTGGATATTGATGTAAATTCAAAATTTTTTCATTATTTCGGCAGTTTAATAAAAGATTTTTTAGCATGGCAAGAACATAGAAGATAGAAGACAAATTATCTAAAATCACAGATCAGTACAAAATGGCGTTTACTCATGTCTGTAGTCTTCCTCCATTTTGTATGTTTTTTGTGGTTTCTCGGTTTGGTTATAAGAATCATGAGCAACATTCGCATAAATATACGAAAACTAAAATAATAAATAATTAATTAGAATAGATTTACGTAAGTTACGATTTTTTTAAAGGATTCTATTGAGTTCTAATAGACATGTTTGGTTTTTCCTCTATTAGAGTTCTAATAGAGGAAAAACCAAACTTGAGCTAACGCTTTGTTTTTGTTTCATAAATAAATAAAAACTAATTAAAAATTTTGCTATTTATTGCTGTAAATATAATTGAACATATATTTTTAAAAATCTAAGTAACAGTCTTATGTTCTTAATGTTATAATATATTATTAAATGTACAATTAAACAAAATTTCAAAAAGATGTTAAATATGAAACAGGTACCCAAGTATGGTACACACACACCTACACATACAAACTTGTAATATCTCGTACAAAAGGAACTATTAAAAAATTTTATCTTGTAAGATATCAAATTTCTTTGGTAATTGGAAGAAATTAGTTAATTTATCATCAATCAAACCGAATTGTTGCTTGGGTTTCTTATCTTTTGGTTGTTTTCTTTTTAAATTTCCTTCTTGACAAAATTATTACCGAGACCATACCGTACCGAGAGCTACTAATAATAATAATAATTATACATACCTCAGAAAGCGACGAAATTTTGCGACAGCGACAACACAAGTATAGCCGACATTAGCAACAGCTCGCGCCTAACCAACGAAACAGAGGTAGTGCGATGTTAAAATGAATTAATAGGATAGAGGATCGTGATTTGAAGTCTATAGATTGTTGGTTTTCGATAATTGTCACTAGCCCATATTAAAACCCTAGCCCACATTTAGAAACTTTCCTCTAATAATAATAATAAAAATAATCCCTAAGTCTATCCATCAAAGTCTACTAGCCTAGCCCCATATTAAGTACCGTAAGGACTTGTGTTATTATTAATTATTGTCAATAATTCCTGAAATGTTTTTATATTAATTTTACAAATAGAAGATATTATTAATAACTTGTTTTATTTTTAGTCATACTTGGTAATATATTCCCCGATATTTTAATGTACTTTCAGGACGATTACTGTTTAGCAAATGTCGACTAAACCATTTATAATTCAGAAGCAAGAATCATAAATAATATATCCCTGCTTTGGAATAATACAGTAGCAACTCAAAATGAGTGAATTTTTCAGTGCAGCAGTTTGAAGTTTTTTTTTTAAGTTTTAAGTACTATAATTATTTGTGTACTTACTGCTATAAACTTTGAATGTCTACGCAATAGCTAAAAAAAATTATTATTCAAAAAACTAAAAATTCACTATTTTGAGTTACAACAGTCTTCCAAAGCAGCGATATAATAGGGGCAAAAGTTATAAATAATAGTAAAACCTGCATGTACGTTTTTAAAGAAAGTGCCAGCTCAGGGCCCCAAACATAAATTTGAAAATATTTTAAATTTTAAACAAGAGTTGCCTATCTATCTCTGTATATATATCTATAGTTATACTGTATTATCTATGCCCGCTACCTACGCCCGCAACGGACACCCGTCTGTCAGTACAATTTTGACTGCTAGGTGTACAGTCAAAATCGGATTATTTAGTGATACTAGCTGTACCCTGCTTGCGTTGCTACGCGTGGCGCTATCGCGTCGGTCGAATATTGGTCGTGCCAACTCAGAAACCTTCCCGGGCTCATGCACAACAACTTTGCTACAGATCATCACATGATCAAATGTAGGTATAGTTTACAACAGTCATTTTTATATATAAAGATTGAAAACATTTAATTTCCAAAATGATATTTTCCGTATCAATGTGTGTTAACTATTAAATAAGTCTACGAACTAATTTCAATTTGATAAACTTAAGTAGTACTTTATATTATACTTTTATTCTTGCAAGTTCTAAGATATAACAACATCGCTTCCATAGACGAAATACCAATGCATCTTTCAATATGGCCAACATCTGATTTATTATACATATTTTCTTTGCTTGAGTAATGCTAAATGCAATAAAACTTATTAGTATAATTAGAATATTGTGTAATTATTTCTATAATAAATTACTGTTAATTTAATAAATTAGGATGTTACCAAAATTAGTCCTAGACAATATTTATTTTCTATTTATAATTAATGTTTGTTTTCAAATATTAGTGATTTGATATATTTTAAATATAATTTTGGATACGGTACTTAGTTCCTGAATATAATTACGTAAAATACGTTTCGGCCGGGTTACACCAGCCGTATCTACAAAATGCGACGGGTCATCCGCCTAACGGCCTGAGCACACGACGCGTTACGGCGCGGCACTACAAAGTTTTTGCCGAATCAGCGGGCACACGAGCGGTGCGGCGCCGCAGCGTTGTTAGTGCCAAAGCACACGACGCGTTGCGGCGCCGCGTCGCCGCGACGTCGTCGCGTCGCGTCTCATACAAATATCTGTGGCAGGGCACACGATGCGTTGCAGCGTTGCAGCCCGCACCGCGCTGTCAACCGCCGAGACGAGGCGGGAGGGGTAAATAATATTTTTGCGACGCCCGCGCCGCCGCGGCGAAACACCGCTCGCTTTTGACGTCACTTGAGTCACAAGTGAGGTACACACGCTTGATCGTCGATGTTTTTTCTTTCCATTGTTTTATTAGATTTCTGTTTATTTTGATACCGGTTTAAAAAAAATGAGTGCCAATAAAGAAAATATTATTTATATGGACTACCTTATTGCATTAGTGCAAGAAAGGGAAATTTTATGGGATAAGTCCAAAGAAGACTTTAAAAATAAAAATTTAAAATTAAAAGCATGGCAGCAAATTGCGAAAATTTATTTCCAGACTATGATAATTTTCTATCTGACAATAAGAATATATAAAAATTACATTAGATTACATCTATGCGGATGTCTATGGGCGTTGATAGTCGCAAAATATGATTCAACCCTTCCCGCCTCCTTTTGGCGGTTGACATCAACTCGTTATATTCTTGGGAAAAAAAACTGTCCATCAATGTTCCTTAATGCAAAAATAAAATAATGCAAAAAATCCAGTATTGTCGTACGCTTCTACGTCGATTTCGGCGATGGCGTAATAATTGGAGCGATAACAGACGTCTTCTACGATCCATTTTTACAACAGACTAACTTACGCTGAGTTGCCTATCGATAGACGACTATCGTTAAATTATCGATAGACTATCTATAGCAGTTGACGTCATATAAACAGTATCGACCAGGCTGGTGTAGTGGTACAGGGCACTAGTATTATATGTTTTTATATAATAAAAATCTTAAATATTTAAAATTTCTTAAATTTATAAAACAATAAATGTATTGTCTTTGTCTAGAAGTTACTCGTAACATAAGTCCTTACGGTATTTAGCTCGGGGCTAGGCTAAAATGGTGTAATAAGTTCATAGATATTATTATTGTTATTATTATCACGTAAAAGTAAGAAGTAGTGCCACACTGCATGCATGTGTTAGATTTTTATATATGTGGGCGTTGTATGTATGTTGTCAGGTTTTAAGTATATGTGGGTTTTATAAAAGATACAACTCAGTAGTTCTAAAAGGTTTTAATGAAAATGCCTTGGTTAAGCAACTGATCTTTACTTTTAATATTTCTCAATCTTTACCACCAGTTCCAACCCTAGCCCTGATCAGAAAGAACTGGCAAGAAAACTGGCGGACACCCAATACCGTAGTGTAATGGCTGCAAGCTTCTACTCGAGGCGTAGCGTGCTCTTGCAGTAATACTTCCTATATAGGGGGGTTCCTATCTTGGGGTTTCTTCTAGATCTACGTACTCGTAGGAAAACGCGAAGAATAAAGTCTTCGTATACGTTTATTATATTCAATATATCATAATCGATACAATTATTATAGCCCCGGGCTACTAGCTTACATTCTTGTATTACTATATGGTTAGAGCCCGAAGGCGTCTACTTAATGAGAAAATCTTATTTTGTCAAAACTAGACAGTTTACGAATTCATTCTAGCAAAAGTTTAAACTTGAATTGTTATATTTTTTTATTAAAAATATAACACTTCCAGAGGTTCTCTTCTTCTATTTTCTAACAAATGTTTTAATTATTTAGATACATATATTATTTTATGAAACAATAATAACCTATTTTTGTAAATAATATACGGTTTTTTTTTATTTTTATTCATTCTCCAGTTTCCATATGAGTACAATACAATGAAAAATTATGATCTTATTCTACAGACATACTTAAATGGTGGGTGGGTACAGCTTGTACTAACGTTTAAACTAGGCCGAGCCTGTATCTTAAACGTTAGTTCTCTTCCCGTGTGATATTCTAGGTACGTACGTATATTTTGCGATATTTAATAGTACAAATTTCACTGTTGTTATACGATACCATAGCAAGTTAATTACGAACATTCATTGTTATGGATCTTTAGAATTAGTATTGCGGGTAGTAAATAAAAAATTGAATACAAAGACAAAAAGCAAGTATGACTACTAAGAGTTAGAACTTAAGTTATTTCGACTTTTTGTTTTAAACTTTTAATTTTGAGGTTACTTATTCCTAATAATAAATAGTTTGTGTATGAAAGAGAATGAGTGTGTGTGTGTATGTGTGAGTGTGTGTGTGTGTGTGGTATGCGTGTGTATGACTGTGAGTGTGTGTGTGTGCATGTGTGTGTGTTGTGTGTAAGTGTGTGTGGGAGCGTTTGTGTGTGCATATATTCTCGGAATTGTCTATTGACATGCGTACCACATTTTATTTTATGACCGTGAATAAATTTTCCGTGTCTTCATAGGTTTTGCAATTTTGTTTTTTCTTTTTTGATTGATATAATTTAAGATTCTTATTCAACCTATTATAGAGGCATGGTCCGAGAAAGCAATAATTTTCTTTAATGAAAGACGTTCTGCAGGGTATTGTGTCACAGACTCTATCCTTTCTACGCGATGAATCTCGTGTGGGATCAGAGGTCATATCTGTGTGTTGGTATAGGATAGTTTCAAGGATAAACAGTTAACGAATACTAAACAGATCACACTGTATATACAATTGAGCTGTAGGGAATCGGAACGGCTTAAAACACATTTTAGTACACACTTTTAGTAGTACCTGTTGTGCTAGCTCTAGAATTAACAGATGAGTTTTACTGGCCTCTCCCCAAGCTCTTATACAATACGACAGTATCGACTGAGCCAGGTCGAAGTAAATGATTTTTATTAACTTTGATCTGCAACACGTTTTAAAAACGTGAATTAGTTTTCTGGTACTCGATGTAACCATCTCCACATGTGGCTTCCATGTGAGAATCCAGGAGAACGCCCAAGTACTTAATAGTGGTTGTTCTATCTAGAATCTAGATCTATACATTGGCACATTAAGTCACTACCTGTATTTAAGCAAGTGTGCAATTTTAGTTGAAATGATCTATCAGGAATGAGGCCACACGTTATACCGAAGGTTATGTATTTGGTTTTTGAGGTGTTCAAAGTTAAAACATTTTTCTTAAGCCATAATGTCACGTTTTAACACGATAAAATATATATATAAAAGGTGCTAGCGAAACCATATAACTTTTGCTCGATGATTCGGCCGGGTTACACCAGCCGTATCTACAAAATTTGTAACAAATCCGAAAGTTCCAAATAATGATCTCGTTGTTAAATACATTTTCTAACACAACTTGATTCCACACCTAATGTTGGCTGACATTGAATCGTCTAGCGGCTTCGTCTGTACTGGCACGTGGATTCGTCTCGAAAAAACCCAACACAACGTTTTCGCACTCTGGTGTTATTGTGGCATTCTGGCCACATCCTGATGCATGTGAAGGTGTGACGAACTGTCTGTGATCGAGCAACCTCTGATTAGCGGCTAAAAAAGGGGCATCTGTTAGGTACCCGCGCGTTTATCCCGCGTCTTAATAGCCTCGGTAAACTTGCGGTCTTGTATGATCTCTGGGCACCACGTAGACTTTGTGTTGATTTTTGTATTGATGTGACATAGTTGCAAAAGAGACCGCGTGAAAATTACAATTAACACTTAATTAATATTTAAATACGTATCGATCGCGGGACACCCAGCGTGGAACTGTTTGAATGTAATTATTGTCTTTGTTAGGACGGCAACGCGGCCTTTCGGTAAGTCACACTTGTAACATATAGAGCCGCCGCTGCGGCGGCTCTTTTATGGTCAGGTATATTATCCACACGGTATTTATTTTGGTATCGGACAAAATATTTTTAACGTAGACTAATACGGCGGTTCTGAATTATATTCATATTATCTAATATATAAAATTCTCGTGTCACAGTTTTCGTTGCCATACTCCTCCGAAACGGCTTGACCGACTCTCATGAAATTTTGTGAGCATATTGAGTAGGTCTGAGAATCGGCCAACATCTATTTTTCATCCCGATATTCCCACGGGTTCGAAAGTTACGCGGGTGAAACCGCGGGGCGCAGCTAGTATTATATAAATATAGGGCATATTATGAGTCCCATTGTTGGGCAAAGGCCTTCCCCCATTTTCCCCATTTTTCTCTGTTCAGAGCTTCACCACGCCAATCAGGCAGGTATACGTTCGTGTTCATGTCGCCATCTCTTTTTTGAATATTAATTTTAAAAAAAATTGAATATTCAATTTGTTACGTTATCGTTGTAAAGAGGCTATGTGTTCAGTTCTATAGACATCCGCATAGGTATATATTATACAGATGCGTTGCCCTCAATGCAATTTTTCACTTTGATATTCATGTTATCTTATAGATACATTTCATCTATACAAATCTACGTCTGTTATTTAACTATAAATAACTAATTAAATATACTTTTTGCTAGAACAATACAGTTTTATTATAAAAAAATATATTTCAAACCAATATATAATTAATCTGCACATGCGTAAACAAAATGCTGCATGCATCTTTTTTGTAAACATGATAATTACCTATTATAACTCCTGTCAAAATAAATCGAAGAATTTATCTTAAATTAATGAAGAATATTATGATTTCAACTTTTCATACCCTTTTTACACGAACTATATAGATTATTACCAATATTATAATATATGTAGTTTCAATAGAAATATATACCAAAAACCGCAATCAAAATTAAACACATGTTAATACTATTCGTACTCTCAAGAATAAAGAACCAAACGTTTATTTTTAACTACTGTTGCAAAAAGAGGGGCATATGATGTGATGTATGTCTTTTCCCTCGAATTTCATTTCACTTTTTCCCTTTGATAGCCAATTTCCTTGCGATGGCAGTTTAAAAAAGTCAGTTCTTTTCTATCGAGTAGCGGATTTTTAAATTTAAATTTTGTTTAGCTATAATACTTTAAGATTTTCCACAAACTAATATTATTACGTTGTCAGTAATCCAAGTTTGATACTGTGCGATATCGGTATAAAAACTAATTTCATGAGCCAGAATATGTCTATACGATACAATGCCTACTTGTAAAAACCCATTCAGCACAATAGCGCTCCCTGAATCTCCTCTGAAACATTAATTTGTAGAAATTAAGTAAGTAATAAGAAAAGCGAACAAATACCAATAGCAAGAACATTTGCAATTCTTTTAGAATTAGACGTACTCTTATATCGAAGGCCGCCAACGCGCCTGCCAATGGCCATAGTCACTTACCACCTGCTTCCTTAGCAAATTTCATATTCTAAATATTATATCCCTAAAAAATTCTGACTGAACTATACTACACTTATAGCGATTGGGTTCTACTGTTACCCTTAGACCAATAATATAAACCTGGTGTAAAATCCACTTATTTGATTAGTTTATCTTATAATGTTATTACTTTTATAGTACAATGTGGCAAACGAGCAGTCGGGGTCATTTTCATTACTTCCAAAACCCATGAATATCCGAATAGGGGAAATACAGATTCGTTGCTCTCCATCCTCATCCCCCCTCTCCCCTCCATGGGCCATCGCCTACGTACACGTGACAGCACAATTGTTAGTTTACGCCGGTATCGTGTAAGCGAGAGGCATGCAGCGTGGACTACCTCTTACCAAAACCACCGCCTGTCCTCAACTCAGGCGAATAGTATATGATAATATACAAGTTACTTACAGTGAAACATGTGAAAGAGAATTTGGTTCTCCTGCACAAAATGTTTTAGATGAAGCTGTAGATGCATATTGGCGGCAGTTTTCTATTGTCATTATTCTTAGCTTGGTTACGAATAAATGAGGACTTTCTTTTACGGGGTCTTCCTGCAGAAACAATAAAGTTAATACCATCATGAATATAATATTGCAGTCAGATCCTATAGAAACTACTGACCACAATGTATGTTCATTGCGGCTTGTATATTCTAAGAACAAGGACATTTTGTATTTGGCCGTGCCAACCATTAGCCGGACTGTCATTACGTACGAGACGTTCCACAATATTGCGGCTCACGTAGATAATGCTTGTGAGGATACTCAATGTGATTATTTTTCATCGTAGAATGGTCCCGTGTACTAAACATTGTTTAATTAAAAATCAATTGCCAAATTTAAGTCATATTAGTCGATGTTTTGTCACTTCTTGATGGAAATTCATGTTGTCTATTGTAGAGATAAATGAGATATTTTTATACTATTTGTTTATTTAGTTTATATTTTTTAGTCTTTTGGATTATTTTTCTACTTATATACTAGGCCATATATAATAGCCACCAGAGTTTGGTTGAATCTAATTGTAGCCGGCATGACATCGTCTCTGGGTTCAGCTGTTTAGAAGTTTGATAGTTTACCCATGGTAATGAAGCATTTTGCCGTAAAAGTAGCCTGTGTTAATTTGTGATAATGTAGCATTCAAATGGTAAAAGAATTTTTGAAATTGGCCCTGTAGTTTCGGAGCCTATTCATTACATACATACATACATACAAATCTTTCCTCTTTATATACTTAGTATAGATAAAATTGCTTAACTGACATTTATGATACCCCATCCTGCTACTACGCCAATTTCGCCTTCTTTAGGAGTCTCTGTCGACAATGCTATTCTATACATAGTATTTCCTAATTTAATGTTATCAGCTAGTGCAATCAGTGCGATATCGTTTACAAGTGTATTTGTATCATAATCTTCGTGTATTTTACCCGTTTTCATTTTTTTAATAATTCCGTCTTTACGATTCTTGTGGCCCATTGAAATTATAACTTGCTCCTTGTCTGTTATAGGTATATAACAGTGGGCCGCGGTCAAAATTGTATTCTGATTTAGTATAGAGGCTCCACATATATAACTTTTTTCGGTCACTACCACAAAGTTTACAGCATACCCGTAGTCCTCGATTTTTCCTGGTGTTCCGTTCACCACTTTGTATACAGCCCGAGCATTTATAAAATATACATTAACCTCCACAAATCCTATGATAAACCAAATCATGACTGAAACATGTTCTGTAAGAATCATTACTAAACTTAACAGCCTCTTATTCTAGCCATAGTAAGCACATCAAATTCACATAATTTGTATTTAATTATGCATGACTTAAGTACTTATGAATTATAATTGGGATATCAACTGCCTAAGGAATCATTTTGCGCCAGTTTATTATCATACGCAAACATTTACTACTCTTATTGAAAAAATAGTCAATAAAAAATAATTGTGTTATTATTTTGTAACACCAAACCATAAATACGATGGGATTGATAATTTTTATAAGAGAGTTGCACTCACCTTCCAGCTTCATCATCGCATATGTACTCTGAATGCCTTATATAGGTATGCCTAGAGTCCTCGTCATCACTAGATACAATTATGGGCCCACGAATGATTGGGCTCTGAAATTTTGTTACAGATTATTTGACAACTGTGTAATAAAATTATTGTAGCTCAATATTCAATGCCTGGATATAAATTAGGCCCAAAGTCTTTGTCATGATTAATATACCTAACGAGCCCACAGTGACACCATGGCACCAGATGAATCCACATTAGACCTGGGATGTCATATACAATGTCTTTGTCAAAACAAATTACACGGTTAGCTCAAAAATCACGTCCTGGATATAATTTAAACCTAAAAAAGTCTTGTGAATATTAGTACGCCGAAGGAGCCCACACTCTAAATTATGTTATGTTATTTATCCTATAGTATATTGTTATTACAGAGTGCCCATACGTTGGCTTGAGCAACACTTCGACGAAGGAGAAGAAAGCTGGTGAGCTTTCCAGCTCCTTATCACACCGAGGTGAGCAACAGTCTACAGTCAGAGTCAAAACAAATTGAGCGAGACAACACATAATCACATGTTCCGATCAGATCCTACATATAATCTAGGACAAATATTGCTAAGACTTATTACAATACTGTAATAGCTACACAGCTATAACGAAGCATACGGGTCACTTGGTAAGTGATCTCTTAAAGTTGAATAAACTTGAAGATCTCTAAGTTGTATCGGTCGAATGATGCCGATTGCAGCAGCTGATTCTGTAAAAGAGTAGTGCGCGGAAGCACATTTAATGTGGAATAATAAAAAGAGGCATCTTGAATTAAGCAATGCTGTTTAATCATATTTTTACACCTATACAGGATCATGGCGGCACACACTACTCATGGTCAGTGTTGCCACTTTCCAATATCCCGGCTCAAGTCCAAGTTTACTTCTTTTAAATTAAACAAAACTATAAACTAAACTTGGGACTTGATACCTATAAACAGAAATTACAATAGTGGCAATATTAAAGTTAATACTTAGCATTAAACGTAAAAAGATTAGAGTCTGACATTTGATTAAAACAGTAAATGTCAACAACATTTCAAAATGTTATGTTTACATACTAATATTTAAATAATAAATATTACACAAAATTTAACTTACATTGCTATGTAACAGTAGGTACCAAATACAGTGTATTACTTAACACAATAAACCGAAATAATTACAAAAATAATTGTGTTTGTCTTTAGACAAAGATTTTGTAAGTAAATTAGCTATGTTTTCATTAGTGGACACATTTTAACTTTGCTGAAAATGTCTAACGTACTTTTATGTCTATGTGTTTAGATCTTTTACTGTTTTCATAGCTATCTATCATTTTAATGGTGCTTTGATTGGAACAAACAATGTAGAACTTATATTTTCACAAAACTTTAAGTCCTATAAAACTCCTAATTTAAAAATTATATCGCTTACAGGTAATACAGCAGCTACATATTCCGCTTCTGCTGTGGATAAAGCGACTGAAGTCTGTTTCTTTGAAGTCCAGATGATCAAATTGCCCTGATGGAATAAGACTACTCCGCTTACCCTTTTTATCAATATTCTCACTTGTCCAGTCTGCGTCTTAATTTTTATTAGTTTCTTTTCTGTACACTAATCCTTTTTCTTTTGTTTTTCAGGTATCTTAAGGTTTCTGTCCAGCCTTCCAAAGTGATGATTTAGGACAATAATTCATGTATCTGCTCAAGAATTCTGTTGCATACTATATATCAGGTCTGTTAATTGTAAAGAGATACATCAATGAACACACGAGTTTTATTTTATCTAATGTTTGTTAAAATTTCTTCTTCTGTATCTATGTGCAAACCCATTTCCTTAGGTGTAGTCATGCCTTTGTAGTCTTTCATATTAAATATTTTAATAAAATCTTATCAAAGATTTGTGTCTGATTTATTTCTATTCAAGGGAAGAAGGCTTCAAATCTTTTAATTTCCATGCCTAAAACATTATGTATATAGCCCCTTTTTAAGGATTAAAATTTTTCTTTTAGATTTTCTATTAACTCCTCTCCTTCTCCAATAATTTAAATGTCATCAACAAATATTGGTATGTAAGTAAGTATTGTTTCCAGTATATAGACAGAAATTTTTTTTTATAAGAAAGTTATTGAGCTTCTCATCCCAACATCTAGGAGCTACTTTTAGTCCAATAAGGGCTTTTCTTAGTTTCAAAACTTTTCCTTTTTTCTCTGACCCTTGGGATACTTTATGTATATATCTGACTTCAGTTCACCGTTTAGGAATGCTGTTGATATATGTATTGCTGTATGGGTAGATCTTCTTATACTGCTTTTTTTATAAAAAGACTCACAGTTGTCATTCTAGCAACTGGTGCATACATTTTTTTGGTTGTTTCCTCTTGAAACCCCTTCGCTACTTTTCTGGCCCTTCTTGTATTGCCCTGCCTTGTACGAAATATCCATTTTGTGACTATGGCTCCATTTTGTGTAATTCAATTGTTTCCCATGTCCCATGTTCTTAGTGTGCGTCTAGCTCTTTCTGTATAGCTTTATCCCAATCTTCATGTCTTATAGCTTCATCATAGCTTATGGGATCTTCTAGCAATAATGCATAAGCCATATTTGACCTTTCAAAATCTTTGAATCACATCGGCGTCTTTGTAAGTCTTTGACTTTTTCTCTGCTCTTGTTCTTGGTCTATAATAATGACTTTCGTAGTAGATAGCTAAAGACCGTCTGACAAGGATAATACACCATGCGAGGTTGCCGTTTGCCGTCAGGACAAAGGATGTTTACATTTTATGTTAATTATTAAGCTATTTTAATTCTTTGTAAAACGTATTTTCTTATAGGTACTTCTTACAAACTTTTTTTTTAATTTCATCAACAATTCAATTGCTAAACAAGCTTTGACGTTTCGTTGAGCATCGAGACAAATTGGAATCTATTTTGAAATTTTCTTTGATTATTTTGTTATTACTTTGCCTTTGAGATGGGTCTATAGCCCCTTCTGAAAAATAGTACGGTGCAGTGTTATTGGTTGCAGAAGTAATAGTGAGAAGAAAACTCCCGGTATATCTTTCCATTCGTAAGTATCACATTTATTAGTTTATTTCCTAGAAGTATTTCCTTTTACCACTTTTTGTGACGCTTTATTATCTACTAGCTATGCCATTAATTTCTAAAAAAAATATATAAAATTTAACATCATGTTTCACCCCTTTTTTTAATATTTAAAAGTAACTGATGACATCCGATTGCCTATGGAACATAAATCTCTTACAATACTTATACTCCTTGACTTCAGCAATGCGTTTAACACTGTTGATATTCTTCTTAGCATACTTAAATTTATTAATGTTTCTACACCAGCGTTATCCAAGTTCGATTCTTATCTACTAGATCGCTTACAGCGAGTTCAATACAGGAACGCTTACAGCGTGCCCAAAACACTTACAGGAAATCTATTGCTGGCTATGGTACAAGGTGATATTTAACAAGTACGAGAGCTGGCTTTTCGTAGAGTTTCAAAGGCAAGAGAAGAGCCCAAAAGAAAGTGTAAGTAAATTCGTTCGTTCGTTCGTATATTTCAGTTATCAGAGCTAAAAATGTTTAATTATATAATTACTATGATGATACGAAAGAAAAGGTTATAGAACCTCCTATTTTTGTTTTAGCAGAGAAATATATTTACATATTATATCTAGGAGCTCGGGTGGCCCCCTAGACCTATGTCGGAGTCGACACTTAGTGTGCCGACTCAACTTTTGCGGGTGCCTTCATCCGCTATAATTGGAGGGTACCAGATCTCCAAGCAACAGGATCCCGCCAGCGATAGGTAGGCCTCGGTGAAGAGTCCAGAATTTTCCTCCTTGGGTATTGTACGGCTGCCTATGAACACTCCCTACTACGACGTGGAATCGTGCAATGGAGTCAGGTTATCATCCTGAACCCTGGCCCCAGTACTCCAAAGGAGCACGCTAGATATGTCCAATTGGACTCACCACTCGTCCCAATCCATGACGCCCTCTGCTGATTCAGAGAGACAGGTGAAGGATCCCGGATTGAACTGCTCTTAATCTGCCCTCTTTCTCCAAGTCTGTCTGGTATGGTTACTACTGTCCGGCAAAGCCTTGGGGATCATAGAGACACGCAAGCTCACCCACCACAACAAGGTGGCAGCATCTTTAGACGGGAGGTAATAGAACCTCCAGTAACAATGAAATACAGCGACTCGAAAATTGCATCTGGAGGTGGTTATATATATAAATTGCTTGATATGGAAAAGTATCCTTGCCAGACTCCAGCATTCGATAGGTGTGTCAAACTTGTAACTGTGGCTTCGGCATCTGTTTTTGGACCCGATGATAGAGATGGTTTCATTCATGCTAAAATAAAATCCACCCATGAAATTCCTATTTTTGACACAAAATCTTAGTATTTTTATAAAAAAGAAGAGACTGCAACTTCGGATACTGAACATTAAAATTATATTTCATACAGTAATTCATTGTACTAGTAGTTTTAAGTATAAATTCAGTAAAACATACGTTTAAATTGTTAGTTAGGAGAATAGAAATAAATGTTTTATTTGCAACTCTTTTTTTTCTTATTTATCTATCTTCATACCTAATGCGCCACCTCAAGATATTGAGTTAGATAGCTGTAATTTTGCGTGAGAATTTCCATTAATATGGATCACTGTTTGAGAATACAGGAAACTTAAAATTAGGCAACGGAAATATATTTAATATTTTTATCATTTATATATACATATAAATACATAGATAAACATCCATGACGGGGCGCGATTCGAACTAGCGACTCCTAGCACAACATGCTCCGCTTTATCCGAGCCCTGTACCACTGTGCCAGCCTGATCGTCTAATTTATGTTCTAGCTAGGTAAGATATAATATATAATGGAGGATGAATTAATGGGAGAAGGAAGAATTTTTAAAAAGATAAGGAAATAAAGAAGTATTTCAGACAAAAAGACTAGGTAGTCTAAGTAAGTAGGGTGGTGGCGAATAGCGTTGAGATTGGAGTACCTACCTCTGATGTTGTAGAAAGAAATTCGGTTCTTTGGTTTTTTCTTGCGCCCTTAATAAAAAGGTCATCAAGAACAAATCTCCCTCGACGAATATACGGGACGAGCCAGGGATCCTGATTCAGGTTTAGGTCCTCAACTTGAGAGATCCAGTGAGGAATTCATCAGCGTTAATTTTTGCAGTTTTTTTTAAATAATCATTTTTTTAATTAATAATAACTCAGAATCAGTGTTGCCGGTACCCTCCTGGCACAATATATTTGTTAGCTATGCTGGCAATAAAATGGGGGTTTACTTGGGACGTCAGAATCGTGTGAGAGAGAGGTACTTACACGCGCGCCAATATCTCTTCATAAGGTTGTACTTGTAACTTACAAGCAATATCCCATCATACTATGGAAAATAGGTGTAGAAATTGCGGATTACGAGTGTGAGTATCATAAATAACCATTATTGCATATATGCTACTCTACTTATATTATCGTTGTGTGCAGGTACAAACAAGCGCCGAATTCATTCAATTCGCGCTCGATACATTTGTACGAAGTAGACTTACTCTTCTTATTTTCTCTGGCCGTACGTAAACATTTATTTTGTAGTATCTCTGTCAATTTTGTTAAAAATTACGTTAGTAGAAGAAAAATAAAAAGACATACATTATAAACGTTTAAAAAATTTTAATGAAAAAAACATAGAAGAGCAATCTCTTCCGTCAGTGGTACAGTTGTAGTGCCAAAACAATGGAAAAATATACAATTTTATACCTGATAATGAAAATTAGTAGAATTAACAATTGTTAATAACTTATATTTTTTTTCTACTTCGGAAAGATTTATTTTGTATTATAGGGGGCAAACGAGTCATTTTCATGATTACTAACGTCCATAGACCTCTTGAGTATATGTCGCCTCTTAACAAGGACATCACGATATCTTGAAAATACAAATTTTAAAAGTAGCCTGAGAACTGAAAATAATAATATTTTTAAAATAGATTTACATTTAATTTGATGAAATAACTAATGAACTTTCTGAAATTAGGTACGTACAGGCATTGAGTTATATGTACTACGTAGTAATAATAACTCAATGCGTACAGGTTACATAAAAAGAGGAAAGTATATCACGTTTTTAATATGTGAAAAAATATACCTAACATATTGACTTATCAGTTATCACGTTGATGATGATAATTTATGAGACAAGTACTGTGTAAGTAAGTTAAATATAATTACTGTTGTTGTTGAATTAAACATTGTGTTTCAAAGTATTTTGAAGTAAAACTTCTATACGCGCTCTTAGCTTGAGGAGTAAGCTGACGAGAGCGTTACAAAAAGTGTAATCAAATTCAAGTCAGTTAAAAAAAAACCTTAACTCAAGTGATTTGCAGTTCATTATTCAAAAATGCGAGTCATAGACTAATACGGCGGTTCTAAATGTCAAACAAAAAAAATTGAATTTTCAATATGTCACGTTATCGTTGTAAAGCGTAGACAGAGTAAAGAATAGACTGCGGGTTGGCGTGTCGCTGAGCAAGACAAAAAATACCATTGAGGGTTACCATTTCAATTATTTTACCCCAAATCAAGGCAAAAATGTACCAATTGTACTCGCGTACTCGCACAAAACAACGCAAGACTAGGGTCAATTAAAAAATATATATTTTTTATTATTTTACTAATTAATTAACTTTATACTAACCGATGCAATAGAATTAATATTTATTGCTTATTAAATTTATGGATTAATTAATAATATTTTACAAAGAAAATATTTTATAAGATGTGGATTTTTTCTTTTATACAGCTGAATTGGGCCTGCACGACCGGGTAGATACCAATAACTCATAATGTGATGCCGGTATAAAGTGATGACTATACCATTGTTTCGTGCGGCCTGTAAGCGATCCTAATATTCTTAATTATATGCGCTTTTTAAGAATCGTTAATGGCGCAGCTTATGCCAGTGCTAGAAGAGAACTAGGTTCTTCGGGTCTTACCTGACCCTACTAAGTTATTTAAAACTAGAAATAAAACAATAAAGCCACATTATTATTTTTTATTTTCCTAATTATATTATATAGAACTAATTTATTATGTACATTCCTTATTCTTATCATTAATTTGTTTAATATTATTTTTTATTTTATTAATATTAGTATAGACAGTAAGAGTAAGAGGTAGTGCTGAATGCATGCAATGTATGCATGTAGCCAAATTGGGTCGGCACAATTGGGGTTGTACTTCTCACTTATACGATACCGATGATCCATGGAAGGAGGAGAAAGGAAGGCATCTGTAATGTGTGTGTGTGTGTTAATGGCCTATGCGGATCTCTATGGGCTTCGGTAGTTCTGAAGATGGGGGGAATTTTTCCTAGAAGTATTTCAATTTACCACTTTTTAGGGTTCCGTATCTCAAAGAGAAAAAAACGGAACCCTTATAGGATCGCTTTGTTGTCCGTCTATCTGTACGTCTGTCAAGACCTTTTTCTCTAAAGGTGCATCCACGCATGCCGGCGGCTTAAGCCGCCGGCTTCCAGACGGCGTTGCCGCTGAAATTTGCCGCCGGCAGTGCCGGCGGCCTATACGTGCGCTTGTACTTTTCGCAGTAGTGTTGTGAATATCGTCAAATATCGAATTAAATACTGTACACTATTGTGTATTTACTGAGCATATAATACCTAGGTATGATATATCCATCCATCCATAAAAATTACAAACGCGAAAGTGTGTTTGTTTGTTTCTTTGTCTTTCTTTAACACCAAATCGGGTCAAACGGGTTATGGATGTGATATTTAGTATGGAGATATTTTAAGGACTGAAGAGTACCGTAGGTTCATTTTTATGGCGATAACCTTTCATTAATTTAATTATAAATGCGAAAAAAAATAGAGCTTGAGAGAATATTTTTTATACACTTAGCTATAATTTAAATATACTCAACAGTAATTGTAGTTTTGTGGGTACAAAAGGTACTGAGTAACTTCTGCGATGTTAATCTATAGTTTCCACCGCGCAGGACAAACCACCGTTGACATTACGATGCGACACATTTTTGGCTTGGTATAGCTTCTCTATACGTAGTAGTAACAACTCACTGGAAGATGTTGAACTATGATATAGTTATTATACATGATGATATAGTATTGTACATTATTCTTAAAAAGAACTGCAAGACAAAACGAAGATTTTGGGTCAGACCAAGTCTACGAAATAGGGCTAATGTGTCCCCAATACTTCAAGATTTACTTAAGAGAGAAGAACTTCTTTTCCATACGATAGTAATATAGATCAATGCACAACACTACCAATACGTATCGAAGCCGCAAGCAAAGTGCCGCCGGCTTGCCGCCGGCAACTAAAAGCCGCGCGTGCCGCCGGCAAAGATGCGAGTGCCGGCGGCACGGCCGCCGGGTCGGCCGCCGGCCGTGCCGCCGGCATGGTGTGGATGCGCCATAAGACGCGAAGGGATTAAGCAGAAATTTCTGTCAAATACGGAGGTCAGTTACGTCTTGATGCCTTGAAAAAATCACACTTCTAAGTTAACACTATAAAAAGTTATAGCCAATTATGCACAAATTTATTTAACTTACCACAATACTTGACCCATAAATTTTATTTCCATTCCATTCATTCAGAATATTTTTTTCACATATTTTCATTAAAAACGTGACATATTTTCTGCTTTTTAAGTAACATCCACAATTAAGGCTGTTAAAATGTTGAATTCAACTTCATACAGATAGATTTTACCTAATTTCAGAAAGCTCATTAGTTATTTCATCAATCATATCATTCACACACATATATAGTTTTATACTCCGATTGCTCATTTGCCCTGTTATGCTACAAAAAGAAAATATAGAGACCATAAAAAAATAACACTTTGTGAGCCGATAAAAGGTAATAAATATCGAATATCTAATAGGGATTATTTAACTTGATGCAAGCTATGTATCTATTAATGTACAACACATATGTCTGAGTGACGTTGTCTTTACGCAGGAATATGAGTCTCTCTGTATCTTACTTTTGAGTAATCCTGTATATTGATAATTTCTTACCTTATGAGGTAAAGTTTCAGAAATGTTTTATTTCCTATTTTCACAAAAGAACTATTATATATATAAAAGAAATATTATATGCTGCATATTTTAGAGCTTTTATTGAGCAGACCATTGTTTCTTCTTACTACTGTAATCCACAATTATCTAAATTCTAGTTTTATGGTTAAGTAATTCTAGTTTAAGTTTAATATTAAAACCGTTATTAATTTTTCAAGAAATATTAAACAAAATTTGTAAATTCTATGTAAGTAATATTAATAATGAATTTCCAAATTAATTTCGCTTTTGTACTATGAATTTCCCTAGCACAATTTTGGCAACATCGAATTTTTATGTTAAATTTTAATAACACGTAAAACTAATGAAATCGACTCTTATTTTACTTTGAAATAACAGTATCTATTCTAGAATGGTCACAAATAGTGGTAAATTGAAAAACATCTAGCAAAAAACTAACAAATGTGATACCTACGAATGGAACGATAAACCGGGAATTTCCTTATCGCTATCACTTCTACAACCAAGAACACTGCACTGTACCATTTTACAGTACTGGGTATATATCTTGCTTAAAAGCAAACACAAAATAAAACAGAAATAATGATAAAAATTTTCAAAATAGATTACAATTTATCTCGATGTGTCAATGAAATGTCAAAGGTTTTTGGGCTCATCAAGAGCCCAATCTGACACGCGTTGAGGGACAAAAAATAGTGTTCTTTATCTCTTTTCTTCTCGGACATCTGGTACGTAGACAGAGAATATTTGTATTCTCTGTCTACGATCTGGTATATATTTATCCCTTTTTTTGCTGAAGAGAGATAGATGAATCCAGCAGTCTATAGTTTCCTCTGTCTACGTTGTAAAGTTATATTCTCTGTCTACGTAAAGAGGCAATGTATTCTGAGCCATAGAGATCCGTTTATATATTATACAGATGCGTTGCCCTCAATGCAAATTTTCATTTTGGTATTCATTTTATCTTATTTTCATCTATACAAATTTACGTCTGTTATTAAATTATAAATAAAAATATATTTTTTGCTAAAACAGTACAGATATAATATTAAAAATACATTAAAACCAATATATAATTAATCTGCACATACGTAAACAAAATGCTGCATGCATCTTTCTAGTAAACATTATAATTATCTATTATAACTCCTGTGAAAATAAATCGAAGAATTGATGTGATTTTATGAAACGTTTATATTATAACTATCTGACCCGACAAACGTTGTCTTGTCATCGTTGGAAAACATGGTAATGTGTAATGTTATGTGGCTGAATTGTTAAACCTGTTACTTTTTGAAGTAAAACTTCTTTACCCGCTCTAGACTTTAGGAGTAAGCTGGCGAAAGCGTTACAAAAAGGTGTTGATCGGGCGAGGTCGGAAATATAATGGCTCCAGTACGTACTCCAACGGAACACGCCACCAATTTGTCCAAATCAGACACGCCATTTTTCCTAATACACGCCGCCGCCTGCTGATTCAGAGGGACGGGTGGAGAACATTATAGCTAAGCTGCTCTTAGGCCCGCCTCTCCGCCCAAGCCTGTCAGTATGGGTAGCCGTGTCCGGCATTACTTTGGGAATCACAGGCGCACGCATGCGTCTCACCATGACAAGATGGCAGCATCTTCGGGAGGAACCCGTTACTTTACCCTACAACAGTATATTTATAGTCGTAGTATAGTCGAGGTACCGACTTGCCGAATAATAAATATCGATAAATTATAGCCTATATGTTACCGAAGATATCTAATAGCTATATAACAAAAAAAGTTTT
>LUGF01028163.1:313720-323941 GCA_001625245.1 Calycopis cecrops | reverse complement strand
TTTTTATCTTTTACAAAAAAATTTTTTTTTTCATGAATTTTGGTGAGAACTTACCTTTATATATACCAAACACACATGAATTTTTTGGATTTGAAAAACAAATTTTTTCTCCTTATTTTTATTTAATACCGAAAAAGCACCCTAATTTTCAATCGAAAATTCACGCGTCAAAATATTAGCTTTTTTAGAAAAGTTGGTGGGCTTTCTATTCGTTGGAATCTCTACTTTCTGATAGTGTAATAAAAAATATACGTCACTATGGAAAATATTTTCAAAAAATTTAAAAAACGAAACAAACTCGAACCGAAAAATTATTTTACTATCATTATGTACAAATTTGAGCTATTTATTAATATTAACACTGTAATTACTCATTTAACGATTGAAATTTTTGAACGATGATTCTATGTTACATTGATAAACAAAAAAAATTTCAATCTAAAGACACTACTATAATTAACAAACAACTAAGTTAATAATGTGTATATTTGATAAAACATCTACAATATTATAAGAAAGTCGTAAAATTTTCCTTAAATTAAATGCGTAGATGCTTGTTTATTACTATTTGAAGATAATTTATACACCTGAGTGACCTTCAGAAAATTTTAGTCCATGAATAGATATTTCGTAAAGAAGTGGGGAATGGACTAGGAGGGTCGGACTTATTACTACACCTCTTCTTTCGTAGCAGCTGTAAGAACCGTTAGTATTGCTAGTATACAAGATACAGAGCAGCGAACAACATCATTTATAAAAATACACGTGCAGGCTGTTTTAGAAAATTGTGACAAATTTACTTTAAATGAAACTATTGGAATCTACATAGGAAGGTAAATATTACTTGTATTTTAATTTGTATCAATCAGATCCAAGATAAAAACAGTAATAGTTTCTCTCATAAATAGCGTGTTTACCGTAACATAACCTACAAAATTAAAATCAAATAATAATTTAGTACAAGAATAAAAAATAATAATTTTATTTATTTTGCACAAATAAATTTAATTATACTTATGATAAAACTGTGAAGGCATTATTAATTTGATTTTGTCTTTTCAGATTATCAGTATGGATGAATCTGTTTGTATAATCTGCAATAAGTCAGATGATAAGCCAAGTTATATAAGAATAATATTGGAAACGAAGACGGTGGTGGTGAAGATTCCCAAGATTTGCTAGAATCGGAAAACGACGAACAAATACCATCAAAGAGACAAAAATTATTGAATTAAAAAAAATATTATGAAGAACATGTATATAGTATGAGATTTTTTTTATGACAAAAATATAATAAAACTTTAATAAACAAGCTTTTTTACCGAAAAAAAAATTGTAACATCCTCATTTATTAGATAAAATTCCCTTTAAATCCTATCTTGAATATTTTTAACAACCATTTTCCCATGTTTTATTTTGCAATCTTAATGTTTGATGAATTGAAAATTTTTTTGTTTATCAATGTATCATAGAATCATTCGCTAAATGAGTAATTACAGTGTTAATATTAATAAATAGCTCAAATTTATACATAATGATAGTAAAATAATTTTTCAGTTCGAGTTTTTTTCGTTTTTTAAATTTTTTGAAAATATTTTCCATAGTGACGTATATTTTTTATTACACTATCAGAAAGTAGAGATTCCAACGAATAAAAAGCCCACCAACTTTTCTAAAAAAGCTAATATTTTGACGCGTGAATTTTCGATTGAAAATTAGGGTGCTTTTTCGGTATTAAATAAAAATAAGGAGAAAAAATTTGTTTTTCAAATACAAAAAATTCATGTGTGTTTGGTATTTATAAAGGTAAGTCCTCACCAAAATTCATAAAAAAAAATTTTTTTTTGTAAAAGATAAAAATTAAAAACCAAAAACGTGGTTTTTTTAGTTTTTCGTGTGAATTTTGAGGTTATGAGAAAAAAGTGTGAATACAAAAGTTGTAGATCTTCTTATTACCTACAACTTTGCCATTTAACTTTTTTTCATAAGACTTGTAGTTTTGCCGGAAATCGAGATAAACCGATTTTAACCCTTAAAAACTCACCCTCTCCCACTTCCCGACCTCGAATTGACCGTAATTTATTTTTCCTTTGATTTTTGTAATATTCTCAACATTTTCTAATAGGTTTCATTCTACTACGATTTTTTTGCACTTTTTAACTTTTTTGAAGGCTTCGACACTGGTCTATATTGCATGCAGTTCTTGATAATTTAAAAGTTATCTTTGATCCTGTCTCATTTAATTTTAGTACTGACACCAAGTTGTGAGCTAAATTTCTAACAATTAGGTAGACGCTCCCGAGTCTCACCCAAATTCTATTTCTCTATTAATATAATTTGCTTAAGTAGAAAAGGCTTGTGCGACGAAAGTTATATTCGCTATCTTAATTATGCTGCTGTTCTGCAGTATTCACTGAACGGGTAGTTTGTTGTCTAACTTCTATCTCTTTGAAGCTTCTAACTCAGATATTATATTATCGAATCTGATAAAATGATCTGTTAGTTTTTCGTTGTTTTCACATTTCAGAGATAAAAGTTTTCTTCGTTCTGCAATTTTTTGAAGGTGAATCATGAATTTGTTGTATATGCTAACCTCGTGCCTATGTGATACTGGTGATCAGGAATTTGTTGTGTATGTTAAGCTAACCTCATGCCTATGTCATAGTGTACAATTTGCTTTTGAATCGTAAATTGTTAAACAATTTACAATTTAAAAGTCATGTCCTATCGAAAAAAGTATGGTTCGATAAAACTTCAGTAATGAGATGTATAGCAAGAACTACTTACAATTAGACGATAAAATTTAAAACACATCCTTGGAATGATGTTTACATCCTTATTTTAAAATTTGTCCGGTGACCAAAAAATAACCCTGTATTTTAAAATGTTTAAGTGAAATGTCAAGCTGTTGTCGAATGTGGAAATGTTTATAAAACCTATTATTGTGGTTTCTAAACTTTAATATTTTCATAGCCTTTATCTTGTGGTACATGCAAATGATATGTTTCATTTTTCTTCAATTGGAAAAAATATAGTGCTTTAAAAATATCAAGTTATTGTAACTCATGTATGTCCTAATTGTTTATTTTTATTGTGTAAACATTTTTATACTCTCTGCACTTTAAAGTGTGATACTTTTACTATTATTCTTAGATCATCATCTTTTATTGTGATGTATGTATATCTCAATTTTTGCCACGTGCGCCAACTGCGGCGGGGCCCACCCTGCCAACAGCCGCTCCTGCCCACTGTACTTCCGCGAGCCGAGTAATCGCCGCGCATGTTAGATAGCCGCCGGTTTTACAACCAAATCATTGTTGAACCTTGATTCATATGCGTCATTAGTCAAGTTTTATGACAACATTAAGAGCAATCAAACAATCATATAATTCTTATTTCACGAACGAAATTAATGAGACATAAACGGAATTAATCCGCAATTGCAATAGCCAATTTGTAAGAGTGTATGTGTACACATGATATTATGTGTTTACCTCAATATAATATGTATGTATATAGGTAGAGGGTTAGTTTAACATGACTTAAAATAAAGCTTAAAGATAACTAGGTTAGCATATCATACACAACAAATTCATAATTCACCTTCATAAAATAGCAGAACATGTTTCGGGAGTCCATTCTCCTCGCCAAGTCACCATGAATTCTGCCGCAGCTTGCTGTCTATAGCTGTCGATCGTATAAACCTTGAGAAAGCGCCTTCTTAAAACTCCAGTCACCCGTGGCTATATAAAACAATTAATTAGTTTCAACAGTTCCAGGGGGCTTTCGGTAAATATTTATGGTCATTCTTGCCGTCCTTGACTAGCCCATAGTCTTTAGCAGTCCCACCCATAAACATAAATCGACGTTCGTAAATTACACCGCTGTCGTATATGCGAGAGATACCTCCCCGGTCGTGCCAGCTCAATTCGACTTCATGCAAGCATGCAGTGAGGCGCTTCCTGTTACATGACACCATGAACCAAAATACAAATTTCCGCATGATACCATCTCGACGCAATTTTATTGGAAAGTGGCAACACTGACCATGAGTAGCCTGTGTGCCGCCGTGATTCTATATAGGTGTAAAGAATATGATTAAACAACATTATTCTATTCAAGGTGCAGCTTTTTATTATTCCACATAAGGTTATGGGCTCACAAAGCCTAAAGTGCATGCACCAGTACATTACTGTAAAGGAATAAATTCAGTCAGATTGACAAAGGGTAGCGTACTAACTGTAGAAAGTAAAAAAATGGTGGCACGTGCAACGAGCCTGTATCCAATATTAAAAGATGGCTCGAGCTTTTCGAGCTGGAAGTTTTGAGTTAGAACATTATTAGAAGAGAGAGCCTTAAACAAGGATAAGCAAAAGCCAGAAAAAGCAAATGAAATTGATGCTAAAGCAAGAAGCGTCATTGTTCAATGTGTCTCAGACAAATTCATAGATATAATTATAAATGCAGTACAGCATTAGAAATATTTACAAAACTCGAAGAAGTTTTCTAAAGAAAATCTGTCTTCAATCAGCTCTACCTAAGAAGAAAACTTTTATCACTGAAATGTGGAAACAACGAAAAACTGACAGATCATTTTATCAGATTCGCAATGAAATGAAAGAAAACTAAAGTTTTTTATAATAACTTTTAGTACATAAGTTTTTAGGTAGCACAAATGTTTAGTATTTCCAACTTTCCGAACCGTTACATGAAAGTCTGCACACACTAAGCAGATATGATAAGATTTTATCTGCGTATAAAATCGTCCTTCAATATAGGTCTGTGCCAACAGATACTTGAGGGTAAAATATAAGTTATCTGCGTAGTGTGTGGTGCTCCTCCAGTATAGTATAGAGAGCGTTATACGTCGTAGTATACGACATTGTCAGATATGCGCTCAGATACAGATATCTTCTTATCGTCATCATCTTAATGTGTTACAGCCCGTTCCCTGTTCAATAAATCACATATGATCAAATATGGAAGAGGAAATTGAAAAAGAGAAAAAAAAACTACAAGTTTGTTTGATCAGTCTTTATTAAGGTGGCAGCTCACACGAGACTTTTAGACCCCGTCCAGATTGAGCGAATCGCGCGCGTATTAGGCCTGATTACAAACAATTTAACGAGGTGGTCGGGGTTCAAGTCCCTCACGAGTCGTGTTTCTTTTTTTATGTCTTTCTTTTTTTATAGTATACAAAAGCCTGATTTACAATGTTCCTTATTCAATAAAATTTCACACACGTAGTTAGTAAATAGTAATAAATATAGTTCAGTACTTTTTTATTATATTTAATGTGCAACATAATAATGTACAAAAAGAAAGACAGAAAAAAAGAAACACGACTCGTGAGGGACTTGAAACCCGACCACCTCGTTAAATTGTTTGAAATCAGGCCTAATACGCGCGCGATTCGCTCAATCTGGACGGGGTCTTAGCAGCGGCGATCGGCGATTTTTCGTCGATGCTGCAACACGATTCTCTCTGTTCCCTCATTCTGCTGTTTCGACGGCACGACAATCCTATACAACCGCAGGACCGACAGCTTAACGTGCTCTCCGAGGCACGGAGGTGTAACACCGCCAATTTCCTGACTGCGGACTGTTATTAGAAATTGAAAAATCCCAACAACACGTCTTGGTCCGACCCGGCATTCGAACCCGGGACCCCACGTCTGTGGGTGAATACGCTTACCACTAGACCACGAGGCACAATGCAATTATTGTTATGAGTCACGAACGGAAAACTTGTCACTAGATATTTTCTTGCGGTGGTTAGATTACGACGATTGAGAGACATTCGAATTACTCATCATCAATATTCATGCGTTCCACGGCCTCTTTCAACTATTGCCCAAATGAGACATCCTCTACTGCTTATTTATAACCAATACCTAAATTTAATACTTGTTATTTCGCCGTGCTATTTAAATTTAACTATATTACGAGCAATTTAGTGACAAACCCCAACCAACCTTTGGCGGACTGTTATTAGAAATTGAAAAATCCCAACAACACGTCTTGGTCCGACCCGGCATTCGAACCCGGGACCCCACGTCTGTGGGTGAACACGCTTACCACTAGACCACGAGGCAGTCAATTCAGTCTCTCCGGAGGAGTATTGTAACTAACATAATGACACGAGAAATTTATATATAAGTAGCTGAGCTTCGCGCTTTCAGCCGCGTATCCTATATAAGTATAATTTATTTTCCCCCTTTTTATTTAGAATTTGATACAGTGACAGTACAGTACTGTTCAGATAACTTCCCTTTAGTAGAAGGCACACATGACAACAGAACTGATTAGCTCGCAGACATTTTTGCAGGCTCCGAGTTGTATGGTGGCCAAAGTAAAAAACTTCCCACTGCCCCACCCGGACCGGGCGATCTCCTGCTACTCTGGACACTGTTTATCACCGCCTTTATTTCAACTTCATTAATAAGTAAGCACGTTTACATGTTCAACCTTCTCCTGTCATGGGTTCATTGTCGGAGGCGAATAAAATTTTTAAAAAAATGTTACAGGGGCTCGGAAAAAATTTCACTACGAAATGTAACAGCAGGTTTATTACTTTTTGGTAAGCGAAACTGACAGGGGAAGATGTTAAAAAAACTTTACGAACACAATTTGCTCACCTCTACGATGACAATTAGTTCACCTCTATGATCACAATAATATCACCTCTCCGATCACAATTTACTCACCTCTACGACCATAATTTACTCACATCTACGACCACAATTTGCTCACCACTGCGATCACAATTCACTCACATCTATGATCACTATTTCCTCACCACTGCAATCACAATTTACACACATCTACGATCACAATTTGCTCACCACTGCGATCACAATTTACTCACATCTACGATAACAATTAACTATCACCTATAGAGTTTTATTAGTTATAGAGATAAATATTCCATAGACAGATATTAGACCTTCCCTTCCTTTCGGATTTTAGACTTTTAAGTAAGTCGCATAATAAAACAACTAAGTAACCTCAGTTCCCAGGGCTACTTCCTACCACTAATTTCTACAATCACTTTTCCCATAGTAAGTAGATTTAATGTGGTAAATTTGTTGCCTATATCCATGTATTCTCGCCTCTAGGCTACCACGTACAATCATCGCATGCCATATTAACAAAGTCCCAGAAGGTGAGTGTATACCTTGGAGGAACGACTTATTTGGATGTCGAGGAAGCGATGACCAAACTTAACTTTCTTTTGGATAACTTAAGTACAAGGTCTAGAGGCGACTGTAAATTATTTACTGCATAGATACTTTTGTTGTTGTTTGCAGTTAATCTTTAAATATGAAAATAAATGTTTGTCTGTATGTTCTTTATGAGTTCGTCTGTGTGATGTCCTACGAAAGGACATTTTAAATTATTATGGTATATGTTATGAAAGTCTAAACAGATTTATTTATTTAATTAGATTCTAGAATAATAAACATTTGATCATGTGATGATCCTTAGCAAAGTTGCTGTGCACGAGTCTACGATGGTTTCAGAGTTGGCACGACCAATTTATTTATCGATAGATGGTGCCACGTGTAGCAACGCACGCGTGGTACAGCTAGTAATAAATATTAGAAGAATATTTTTTGTCTAATGTGAATAATGAGCAACCCGATTGCAAAAAAACAGCGATTTTGGTGACTACCGTCGTCAATAGATATCACACAACCGAAGATTTTTTTTACTAAGCTAGGGAAACGAAGAGAAGCCTATTTTCAAACAAATTACTGCCTTCTGAAATTGTTGTAATAATTTTAGTTACGGTTACGGAATTCGGACCAGTATAAAAGAGCACACCAGGCAAGACAAAAACTTTTCGACGCAAAACCTCAGTGTTTCGTTATTAATTAGCTGTTCAGACTCCTGACAGAACCTTTGAAACTAAATATTTTTATTAATTTTAATATCTACTACTCAACAACTAAAATACGTAATTAATTGAGGAAACTACATTACAGGAAAATCAAAATTATAAAAAAAATTGATCTAACCTAAACTAGCGATTTGGATTGTATTTGCGCTCAATTGTGCCGGCACGATTTAGCTGCAAAGATTACTGTTTTGCAGCGAAATTGAGCCAAGTCGCTTGGGTTTTTGTGTAGGGATGCTCAACGCCGCCATATTCATACCTCAGTAGATAATGGCGACCCCGCCAAAATTTGTAAGTTCCTTCAGTCGATAGGGGTTGGAAAGAGCACTGAGCCTTCAGATACCTGCTTAGTGGACTTTAACTCTCTGAATCATCATTTTGCGTCACCAAAAACTTCGTTTAATGATGTCACTAAATCCCTTAGTTGCGTTTCCAGTCTTTCACTTCAAGATTTTCCTCCATTCACTTTCAATTTATTATCAATTAGTGGCGTTTAAAGGCATTTTTATCGATTCCTTCGAATGCTGTGGGTGCTGATTGCGTTATTTTTTATTTTTTTTAATCGGGCTTTGGCCCCCCACTCGTTCCCACCGCTGCTACTCCTGGGTCGCCAGGATCAACAGCGGCAACCACATCCTTTGATATGATCGCAGGGATGCTGATTCCGTTCGTCGTAAAGCGATCATTCCTATCCTCGATAAAATTGCACCAAATTTCACTTCACTTTCACTGCTCACTTCAATATAATCCCATTACCAAAGAAATTCAAACCCTCTTCCTTATCTGACTATCGTCCCATTTCAATTTTGCCTTTCCTTTCCAAATTAAATTCGTTCGTCAATGTTTTTTCAAAAAGTTTTACTTTTTGATATGGTATTGTAGTACCATTGACGAATACCGGAGGATGGCCAGACCATTTGATTCGCGAAGTAAGCATTGAACTTCCAATTATGAAAATGAAAATGAAAAAGTTTTTATTCAAAATAGAATTACAGGAATTACTTTTTGAACGTCAACAATTAAATCTACCATCTTATTATGAGTTGTGTTTGAGGTGGACAAAGTCCATGATAGTAACTCCACGCTGATATCAACAACAGGTCATTGTTTATCTTATTATTAGCACAAGAGGTGAGTGAGTAGCTCTTCAAGAGGTGAGTGAGTATAGACTTGGAGATCATCTGCATATAAATCAAATGAAGAAGTTATATTTTTAGTTACGAATTTTATAAAAAGGGCAAAGAGAAGCGGAGACAAGACACCACTTTGTGGAACACTGACTTGACTGACGGACTGACTGAAATCGTTGTCTGTAGCCTTTTAAGTAGTATCTGAACCATTTAGCCTCCGACGGTGATATATTACTAATTGACATTAGTGTATTCAAGAGAACGTCGTGATCTTCAGCATTGAAGGCGTTACTAAAATCTAATAAAATCAATATTGTTAGCTGCCTGCGATTCATACCTAAACGTCATCGGTTACTTTATTGAGAGCGGTAGTCGTACTATGACATAGGAAGGAAACCAGATCGGAGAGGATTTCAATGGGTCCTAAGTATAAGAGCTCATGTGAAAATTAACAACTTTTCAGGAGAGACAAACAAAGTTTCAATTTCAAATATTTCTTACATGCTTTAACTGATTTTTATTAAATTTTGCATCGTTACTGTGGCAGGTAACCATGCATGTAAATTTCGATCCCGAGGAAAATCATCCCATGGCATCCCATAGTAACATTTTTTCAGGATAAAAACTATCTTGTGTATATAATACAAACAAAAATGATGCAGTTTATGTTAAACAATAGGTATTTCAGGCCCAATCACCAGAAAGGGTTCTTGCCCGGTATTTCTGGATGCCTGGAACACAACACGTTACTGGCGGAAAGTCTGAAAGATGCCAGAGCTCACGAAAGGCAAATAACGATCTGCTGGATAGACCTCGAAAATGCGTTTGGTTCTGTGCAGCACGAACTGATGATCTTTGCCTTGAAATGGTACAACTTTCCGGATGTGGTTATCGATATAATCACATCATACTACTCAATTTTAAAATTTACCATCGCAGCAAACAAAGAACACTCAAAACCCCTGCAATACAATGTGGGGCTGTTCCAAGGCTGCTGTTTGTCCCCAATAATTTTCAATATAGTGATCAACATACTAATAGATAAACTTATAAGTCACGAGAAAAAATGGGGCTGTCGGTTTAAGATAAATAACAAATACACAGAGTCCATCTTAGCCTTTGCAGACGACCTTGCCATTCTGACACGGAATCCTCGACAATGTCAGAAACTTTTAAATGAAATCGATGAGTT
>LUGF01028163.1:293557-307307 GCA_001625245.1 Calycopis cecrops | reverse complement strand
CCGCAGGGGTTTAGTCGGTAGGGGCGTAACAAACGCCGAGCCCGACACAGGCCCGGTTTCAGAGCTACCCAAGCTCCCGGGTATCGTGCGTAAATGCATTCCCCTGCGAAAACAAAAAAAAAAAAATGGTTCCAACCAATGTACTATTAAATGGTGAAACTCTAGATCTAGTGGATTCGACAATATTCCTAGGGATAACACTAGACTCTTAACTGCAGTGGGGTCCCCATATCACTAAACTTGCGAATAGACTTAGTTCTGCAGCATTTGCAGTTAGAAAAATTAGACAAATTACAGATGAATATACTGCAAAATTAGTTTATTTTAGTTACTTCCATAGCATTATGTCTTATGGCATACTGTTGTGGGGAAATGCTGCCGACATAAATGCTATTTTCGTGCTGCAGAAGCGAGCTATTCGGGCAACATATAAACTAGCCTCTACTACGTCGCTTAGAGATAAATTTAAGGAAATTGGGATACTGACTGTTCACTCTCAATACATTTTAGAAAATGTTTTGTATGTACGAAAGAATATTACTGAATTCAATGACTGTGATTGTGACTGTGAATGACATTTCATAGACTGAGCAGAGTAAAGAATTCCTTTAGGGGTCAATGTATACGCCTCTACAATAAAATCCCAGAAAGCGTTCAAAAACTCTCAATCAACAAATTTAAAAAAAGTAGTTAAGGAACGCTTGTGTGGTAAGGGATATTACAAAGTAATAGATTTTATGACAGATACCACACCTTGGGAATAGTACTGTACTACCCAGGGTTGAGCACTCGCTATTGTGACGGAACCTTCTAACACACTATGTCGTCTGACTGATGGAAGTAAAAGCACTTCTTCATAACTCTTGTTTATTCGATCATAAATTAATTATCAAATTCTTCAGTGACTAGCCCGGCTAGCCCCATAAACAAATATCTCCTTATTTTTCTTCTTTCGTGTAAATCCTTCCAAACTCTGAGTATGTATTGAACTCCGAGTCTTCCAAATTGCTAAAGAAAATTCTTGACAGGAGAATTTTCATCATCGAATCTTTTGAATCCGAATTACGTTCTAAACTTATTCTTAATTAAGAAGAATAAACTCGTAGGTTTTATTCTCGCTCTCTTACACAGGTTGTATATGCATACAATCTGTAAAACTCACAATTCCTACAGTACCCTCCTTCCAGGCTACTTCTATACAAAAATAAATGTAAATTATATTTTTTTTAATGTATATAAATGAAGAATGTATAATGAAAAAATAAATGAGGCCCGCTGAGTTTGTTTCGCCGGTTCTTCTCAGGACAGGGCTAGGGTTGAACCGGTGGTAGATGGAAATTTTTGACGTTCAAAAAGCAATTTTTCAAATTCTATTTTGAATAAAAATATTTTGATATTGATTTTGATTTTGCTAATTTAAAAATAAAATGTGTGCTCACAAAACACCGCTCACTATTACATTTTTCAAATACGTTTTTGTATTCAAAACACTTCATTTAAGATAAAATGCAGCTCAGTATACTTATATGAATAGTTTACCAAATATTGAAAAAAATGCAGGACGTAATGTTGTCACTCAAATAATTATTAGGTCGCTCAAATATTATGAAGGTTCTCCTTTTGTATTTTAAGTAGCTCAAATTGATGTTTGTAAGTTGCTGTATTATTGATTTCTCGTCGCTCGCAGTCAGTCGCTCTCTTAGTAATTCTGTACGCTAAATTCATTATTTTTGACACCTCAAATTTTAATTTACAGTCACTCGTTTAAATACTACCCGTTTTAATTGAACAGGTACACTAACGGCTGAATTGTTTGATTGACTTAGAAGTATGATTTATTTTAGACTTCAAGAGAGCGCAAACCTTAGTATTCGACATTCCAGCTTGATCTTTACTCCCGTTTCCGGGAAAAAAGTCTTAACAAAGAGACGGACAGAGAAACGAACAACAATTCTACAAGGGTAAAACATTTTTCTCTTTAGGTACGAAACCCTAAATATTTACTTTCTTTACAAACTTAACCCACCACTCTTTCTCATTCGCTGCTACTCCTGTGTCGCCAGGATCAACAGCGGCCACCACAACGACCCTTTGATACTATTTCAAGGAGCTCGAGAGAAAAGCTAAACACTGTCTTGGACCCGCAACTAATTTATTCAGAAGAAATAAAAAAGAGGAGTGGGAAGATAATCCAATTTCCCTCTCCAGTCAAAGCGGGAGACAGTACAAGATTGCAATGACCAACACAAGCCAAGCAAAGAGAGTGCTGCCAGGTGAAGCCCAGCTGCTATGCATCACGGAGATATTTAATTCTAATAAAATGATTAAATATAAAATTACTGAATATAATATAATTATAATAAATATATACTAACTTTAGTAATCAAATTTTATTTATGTACAATACAATATTGTGTATAGAATAAGCACTACGCTTCTAAGATCAGTTTTCTATGGCGAAACAAGAGGGACAGAGATCGGATCAGAGATCGTTTCCGAAATAAAAGTCTTAACAAACGTATTAACGTATTAACGGACAGACAGACTAACAATAAAGTGATCCTATAGGGGTTCAGCTTTTTCTTTTTAGGTACATAACCCTAAAAATATATTAAGATGAATAAGCAAATTTTATTTATGTACGATATAATATTGTGTATAGAATAAGCACCACGCTTCAAAGATCAGCTTTCTATGGCGATGCAAGTGGGACATCGGGTGAGACATGCTCCGAGACGACGCCGAACCACAATTACATCTGGTAATTGAAGAAACGACAAAGAAACTATAAATTGCTCCGCGACTCTGTTCTCGATTTAGCAAATAATTTTGTCATTCAGTACGGAGATTATTTGATACGTCATCATCATTGTATTCTGTTCTTTACTGTCCACATTATTTTTATACACTGCCTCGATTGTTTAGTACTCAGTTCGATTTCCATCAAGACCTCAAATTAGGAATAACGTTAATAGAGGACTTCATTATACATTTGAACACGCCGATGGTTTAGATAACCATATAAAGCTGATCATGCGTCAGATTTCACTGGTAGTCCACTCGGATTATTGTATAACCGAAATAAGTAAATTATGGAGGTGTAAAATTTAAATACGCATTCACATATCATCATAACTATTGATTTAAGCACTAGACTCATGTCTGTGCAAGGTTTGCCAGTGTTGTCTTTTCTCCGCTAGGCATTCCAGTCATTGTTATTCAAAATAATGGTCTTAAAATATTTAAAATAGCTTCCCCCTACGGGCTCTTTGAACTGAGCGGCAAGTTCTATACTAGATCAATCTTAAGTTCGAACTTAACACAAGGATAGCTAATCAAATATGCTACAAATCAAACTAGAACTATTTTTAATTTTTTTTATGGTATAGGGGGCAAACGAGTTTCCGGAGCCATTTTCATCACTACCGACGCCCATAGACATCCGCATAGAGGCTATACAGCGCTGCCCTCTATTATCCTCCCACCTCCACGGGCCACCGGCTACTTACACACCGCACGAAATGCAACAGCAGAGCTGTCACTTTACGCCGGTTTCGAGGAAGCGAGAGGTAGGTACGTCCCCGGTCGTGCCAGCCCAATTCGTCTACATGCATGCAGTGTGGCACTAACTAACCAACTATTAGATATCCTTCAATTTAGGAATATGCAGATTCAAAATTCGTTGTTTGACATAATGGGGAACTTAAAATACTAAAGCCCACGCCGCGCCGATGGGGCAAAAGAGGCTAAATATTACCGCGACAATAGCCGAAAAAATGTCATCTTTTTTATAGTATAAGGGGGCAAACGAGTAGTTGGGGATATTTTCATGCCTTCCAACGTCCATAGAGATCCGCATTGAGATTATACAGATGCTTTGCCCTCCTTCCTCCTCTGACCTCCATGAACCATGTGAGAACATCTTACGCATTTTATTGTTTTAATTTTCGCAAATGAAATTGGCCCGTTATGTCACGCAGGCACATTGACCTCACCGTCATGGAGTGCGTATCCCGTGAGGCGCAATTGTTAAGTCTAGAAGGCTTTGTCGCCATATAATTATAGCATATTAAAACTGTAGCATTAGTCACCTGAAGTGCATGTTTTACAATGTCAAGTAGGGCCAGAGCACACAGACATCTACTTACATTTTAAAATATTGCAATATCGTTTATAACACATCTTGAGTTAAAATTTAAAATATAAAACGTGGAACGTGTTCTCATGAATAACCATGACAGTCACCCTCATTTTATAAACGTGTTATATGGATTTTGGGTTTATTTCATGATGGATTTTGGGGTAATGGGGAACATGGCCTCTACCAGCTTCAGCTACAGTATACCGTATGCCCCAGTATATACAGGATAAGTTTTTTTTGAGTGCATAAATTACGATATTATGTTGTCTACAAACATAAATCAACATAACTACTCTTTTATTTTCGACCTCCAATAAAAAATCTACATCCTACAGTCAGTTTAAAATTTCTGAAAAATAACGAAGTGTATGGACATCCTACAGTTGTGTCCCTCACTTAAATACCTACCATAGATTCCAATTTCCCATTCATACTTGTGTACGGGTTTGAGACCGTCAAAACGCAAAAATAATGCTTGAAAGTATGTTTTGGAGGTAAACGCACACCATTTCGTAAAACTCGTGGTTGAGGTAGGATACCGAAATCGACGCCATCGCACGCGAAACACGTACGTACGCGTCGGTAGCGGCTCGGTCACTGAGTCTTCAGTCTTCACAGAGCAAAGTAATATACTCTGAGTCTTGCTGAGTCTGGACTCTAGGAGTCAGCTGTCAGAGTCACTGACCGGCGCGCGGCGGCGGCCTAGGCCTGTGCGGGTCTGCGCGGGCGGTGCCTTTACCAAACGCGCGCGTATTGCTTTCTTTGACAATATATTTTGATAATATATTAATTTTTTTTTTGCAAATATGTAAAAGTTATTGATATATAACACGCAGAAAAAAAATGTGCACTGAATAAATACTTACCCTTTATATCTTCACGCCTGTTCCCTTATGAGATTGGCAGAGCGAACCATGTGCCACGATCTTTACATACAGGTTTGATAAGAGCGAGAGGCATTAAATGAAACCACATAATTATACTTTAAGTGCCTACAGTTAATCCGAAACTATTAAAAAAAAGTTTACGACAAGTACCTATACGAAAATACTTTTTTCAAACAAGTTAAATAGCGGAAAATTGTTAATACTTTTTGTACTAGGCGGCTAAAGCGAGCACAGGGTGAATGACCCCGGCCGGCCATAGTCGATCAGCTGCGATGAACGAAGTGAGAAAAAACTTTAAAAAATTCCTGTGGTTAAACTATTGCTCCGATTGATCTAATTTTTGTGGTGTGGCCTGGAAATGATATACTAAATATGCGGTTTAATTTAATGCCTCTCACTTGTATCTTTTATAACAGTATAACGAATGTAAAAAGAATGTATCAAATAAAATAAGCAGAAAATAATAGCAAAGTGAACAACTGTATCAAGTTTATCGTTCTAGTTTGAATCAACGTTTTTAAAGATAAGTAGTTTATAGGTGAGTAAATTAAATTATTTACGATAACTTAAATTTCATATACATAGAACATAAAATAATTATATCGTTTACTACCCTAACTTTATAATCGACAGTATGGTCATAATGTGGTATATAGAGACTATTGCACTGTAAATGTGTATCAACACTATAATCCAAGTCTTCCTACTAATATTATAAATGCGAAAGTTTGTATGATTGTTTGTTTGTTTATTGGTTTGTTTGTTTGTTGGTTTGTATGTTTGTTACTCCTTCACGCAAAAACTGCTGAACCTATTTTCATGAAATTGGCACATACTTACAGGGTAATTTGGATTAACACAAAGGATGTGTATGGTTTTTACCCCGAAAAAATGTTCCTATGGGACGCCATGGGACGATTTTCTATTTTCCACGGGGTCGAAATTTACGGGGGTGTAACCGCGGGGCGCAGTATTAACATAAATATAACTACAAATATATCAAAGGTATCAATATACTACACAGATGCCTACCTAGTTACGAGTTAGTTTAGAAAACAAAATTATTGTTTTAACTATATTCCTAGCATTTCTTCGTAAGTATAGGTATTAGCTTTTAAGTTTTCCCTAAACTTCCACAATTCATTCGAAACCAAAGTCAAATAGGTACAGCCGTTCTCGAGTTTTAGTGAGTCTAACGAACAGCAATTGAGTTTTATAAATATAGACAATTGGTAGCTGCACTAAATTATTTTTTTATACTCGTATACAGATATGACTACCGAAATATTTTTATTTAAGATCTTATAACCTAAGTTTTAAGTAATAATATTATAACAATAGTTTCATAGCTAGGTAAATCTCATCACACATCACACACATGATAAATTTGGTAATATTATATTGAATGTTCCATCTTCCACTTTCCATATTTCATAAAACATATCGTCAGCTTTCTTCGTGAACTCTTCTTATTTTCTTTTTAATTCTTATCTTCATAGTAAATGTTGTATCGCCCAGCACCAGTGATGCCACTAAGAGACCACGGGAATATTATAAATTAACCCGTGAATTCTTCCAGTGCCATTGCCTGTGCTTGGTGCGATTGCTTCTTTATCTTCTTAATTCTTCTTTCATCTTCTCTGACTTCTGTAGTTTCCATGATTTTTGTGTACAAAAGAACCTGTAAATTTCCTTAAACCTAATACAAAAATATACATACAATGTAACAAATACATTAAGTTCACTAACTAATAATAAAATACATAAAGAATCGTGTTCTTAATTTAAAACAAAATGGCTGTGCACAGACCATAAATTTGTTGCCAACCGATTTTGTATCTGTGTAAATACTTTTTTTATTTCAACAATGTAACGCACAAACCTGCTCAGCTTCAAGTCGGAAAATGAAGTGCTTACTTGAATGGGAATAACGGGAGCACGTCATGCCTCGAGTTCCTTTTCAACGGTAATGATTGTTGTATTGTTTTTTCTTTCGGCTCGATATTGCAGGTTCCATTGAATTGTTTTTGAGAGGGTTGCCGGTGTTTTTTTGAAAAAGATATAATTATGTAACTAGGCATTTTTATTGTTCGCTTTGTGCAATAAAAACTCGAAAGGACAAAAAGCGTGTATTGTACTTACAAATATATTGTAATGATACTTTCATTATTAGGTATATATTTTAGGACGTATAAGGCGAAAATAACTAATTCCAAACCTAAAATAATATAAATAACTAAGTAACATTGATTTATAGTGTAAACGTATTATATACTTTTTTAAGTTATATTTTAATTAATAAAATTCGAAGTTTACTACTTGGCACCTACTCAGCTTTAGAATTTCAATCTCACTCATCTTTCATCAATCTCACTAAACCAGGGGCAGTCGTGAGACGTATATTATTTGAGTATTTACAAAGAACAGTTTTGGAGTGAAGTATATTGGTACGTTTACCGATAGTAAGTAGTGGTATAGGTACTGGTACGTTTGCCAATAGTAAGCATTTGGTATAAGTATTGGTACGTTTAGCAATATACCAACTTCGAAAACTGTATAAAATACTTACTTACAGTCTTTACATGAACGACAATGTTTTTTTGTTAATGGATGTTGACAGCTACAGATGTAAAAAAATTAATTAATGTCAATCATTTATAATAATGTGCAGTGACCACACTGATGGCAATCCCGCGGAAGTCAGCAATTAAAATTAATGAGTACGGCCCGTGCTTGGACATTGTCGATGGTGAAACGGACATTCAAAATTGTCTATTATATCAACGTTTTTGTATAACAATATTAACCGTACATCATCATCATCATCATCATTATCACAACGTCACCACCACTAGAGAGCCAAATGTTACGGTCAGGGCTCAGGAGCATCTTGCATCCAGCGGCTCCCCGCCACCTTAACCAAGTCATCGGTCCACCCAGTTGGAGACCGTTCAACACAACTTCACTATTTATTATCTTATTAACCGTACAACTAGCAACGCAATATAAGAAATATTAATACTCAATTTATTTAGAAAATCCATTCCTCAAAAACTTTGTGATTTCAAAGCTAGGTGAAACAAAAAGGCTTCACAGAAAAAAGAATAGAACACATTATGCATTGCGTTGCCCTCCACCGTACTTCACTGTACATGGGCCACCGGCTACTTACACACCGTACGATACTCGACTTTACATCATTTTACGCCGGTGTGGTGTTAACGCGAGGTACCTCGGTCGTCGGCCCAATTCGGCTGCAGTGCAGTGTGGCGCTACCTCTTATAAAAATGAATATTACAGTAACAAACTTTGTCTTCGCAACAATGCATCTGCAACAATAATAATTGCCATTAGATGCAATACACAAAGGCACCTACAATAAATCTCCGCTGCCCCGCGCCGTGTATTTATCAGGCCATCTGAATTAAATAGAGCAGTTAAATCTCCTGCAGTCCTCCGCTATCGGCCCATCCATCTTCCCGCGCTGTAATTGGGGCCCACTTTTAATTCAATACTAAAGCCAAACGCAAACTTTGATAAAACTAGTACACGTGGTATTATGATTTTTTTCTGAAGTAAAACTTCTATACGCGCCCTTGACATGGGGAGTAAGTTGACGAGAGTGTCCCAAAAATCACACATGGGGCGAGGCCATTGAATTGTCATTCAAATTCAAAATTAATAAATTCGATTTAAGTGAAACTTTTTTGTATTTAAAAAATACACACCATACAATACACACTCATGTGACTCGTTATGTCATTGTAACTACGGTAATGAAAATCAATAATTATTTTTTTCTTCAGTTGTGTGGTCTAAATCACACACTTTTATTTTAGAACAATCGAGCAGTCTTGATGCTCATAAATCAATAATAAAGTCCTTTATCCAGTCATATGATGGGCCATTGAACCCTAGCAAGTTTTAGTAAGAGGTCGTTGCTGCATTTCTGCCGAATGGATTAAGTTACCAATCACAAAGTAAAGAACGGATGTTTTCTATAGAATTTCAATTCATCTATAAATATATATTACCAAAATGATTTCGACAAATGCACTGTAGAAAATCGGGTTCATCAGGCCAGGTAGCAAGCACTAGGGATAATTTACACAAAGATGAAACAGTGATTTCTAAACAGCAATAAAAACATCACCTGTTAAAAGTGAAGTATAACCATACAAGTTATCTCTTTCCAATAAATAAAAAACCTCTACTTACTACGGCCATATTAGGTAGAGGCTTTACCGCGCACGGGATCCGCAATCATAATTCCGAAGTTTCGTCAGATGAGCTGCTAGTCGGAGAAAACGGGAATAATTGTATCATAATAAACCCATGTTTATACTAAAGGAAGCGCATTAAACCTCGCAACGTACGCCCCCTGTCAGACAAAACGGTAATTCAGTGTAAACAGTAAACACTAAAAGATGTTTGTTACCGACCTTAACTGTCCAGATTCCATTAAGTGCCTTGATAAATACACTCTCTATATTTTTAAAACAAAATTTCCGAACAACTTTGTATTGGCGTTTTATCTTTATCCATTTACAAGCTTTCTTTATGTCTATTTTTGGTGTTTTGATTTAAAACTTAGCATTTACTTAGTCACGTTGGTACCCGCGGTTTTATTATCTTATAGGATTAGTAGGATCTGACAATGATACCATCACCATGCTAACCTTACTTCCCTGGACTTTAGAACTCCAAAAAAAATGCGGGTTTATATCACTTGGTCTATAAAATAGTACCTATGCGATTCTTGTGCCTGAAATTTGCGTATCGCCCATCGGCGTTTAGCACTTCACACCGTTCAATAATACGCAACTTATGTCACGCTTATCTTAATTACGAAATCTATATCTAGTACTACTAGTTAAGTTGTTGAACGTTAGTTAAATTTATTAATATACCTAAGACATGAATCATAGTTTTCTATCGTTTAGATATTTTATAAGTTCGTTTGCTAGACAGATATTGATTATTAAGATTTGAAAAGTGAATATTCGTGAACCTTTTCTTAACCTTGTATTCAATGACATCCATTTCATATTTTAGGTTCATTCAGTTTAAATGGAAACTCTAATCAACAAACAATGACGAAATAAATGTCTTTATCTTGATCCTATAGATAATCTCATAATTAACTTAATAGAACACGTAAGCTAACTTCAATAATTATTATAGGTACATGCTTCCAAATTTCCAAACAGTATTTTAATTAAAAAAACTTACAGAATCATATCAGTATAGACTAAGCTGATATTTTGTTTACTAAAAGTAACCAGTAAACAGTACTATTGTACAGTTTGTACCGGTATCTTAAATCGATTCCACGGGTATAAGATTCGCGATTCCCGCTAGATTAGCTCCCAGCTTCCCGAACAAGGCTCTATAGATTTCACAAGCACCAGTCATGATGAGATTTAATGTCTCGGCCGCGAAGAGGCGCACGAACTAAACAGTGAGTCAACACTAAACGATCACGTTTAGTTTTATAAAGCTTTAGTTAGTTAAACGATACTTGAGTCGACTAATTTTATTTGCGTGTGATTTATAAGAAACTCTTCTCGGTTTTTGGTTGTTTTTTTTTTGCTTATAAGTAGCCTAACTGAAACAGAATTATAATATTAACTAGTTGTAGTATTCATATTCGAAAACATGATATAAGTGGTTATTAGTGGTTCATATTTAAAATATATGACTGAAATTTATATTATCTTTGAATTGAAAGTGACCTTAATTTTCCAAAGGCTCCTAGATACTACTTAACAGACTATGATAAAGAAGTGTGTTATTTTTTATATGACAAGAGTATAGTTAAATGCAGATGAGAAACAAAGGTGAAAAATAATAAAAATCATTACTATTTAATCATATAAGTAAATTAATATTACATAAAATTAAAGCGTTTATAAAGAGTCATTTTATGCATATTACAGTGATGCTTTAATTCAGTTATTGTACCAAATATACATTTTATAAAGTCAAACGCCATTCTCAATCGAATAAACGTGAGAAAACAAACGCAAGACATTTGGCCAAGCGCGAATTTGCATTGTTCAGGAGTTTGTTGATCGTTATAAATAGAGGTGGGCCGTAAATAAAACGTTCGAGATAGCTTATCGCCAGTGAAGGGTTATAAATCAGGGGAATATCTGATAGGGGTTCGTTTATTCACAGTACAATCTATCACTCATAATTAAATAGGTACTGCGACGTGTGCTTTGTGAAAGTCTTACATACAACTTGTAATGAAACAGACAAGATTTAGTGCTCCGGAAGACAGGTACGGTATACATTAGTAACAGTTTTGAAATAATTTAGGTAGTTAGGTGTAGTATGGAAGTGGAAGAAGAAACCAAAAGAGACCCATAGACATACAAAAATCAGGTTGATGTAAGTTTTATACATATAAAGATATATTTTTATATCTAATTATACACATAACTCGCTATTAATTTATTATTATTATTAAGTAAATAGTAGATAATTATATAAAATATTACTCATATGCGAATTTTAAATTATTTTTGTAGATATTACAACTAATATTATTTTATGATTATAGTAATATATTTTTTGGATCTTTGACATGAAATTAAAAAATAACAGTAAATTAAATATTTTTTCCACATAAATCATTTTAATAAACCATCATTAAAACTGTTGAAATGCGATTGGGACAGATCGATATCGCCACTTAATACCAATTAGTAACAGGGCAGTGGGTACAAATTGTGTCGCCCAAATTATTTCAATTAATTAAATTAATTATCCCATACGCTATCATCATCGCAATCCCACAGCTTAAAATCGCACTCATATGACATTTAACATTCTGTGAACCAGTAAAAAACTGAGTCGACAAGCCGGCCGTTTTAACACAAAAAAGATTTACCTTTAATGTTGCTAGCTGAAATTCAGCATGTAGATTCCTCGATAAGTGCCAGGACCATGGTAGCTTTCTGAAAACACACACAAGTATACTTGGCAGTGTGTGTACAAATCGTGCGCGAACGACGTCACGGGCAACTGTCAGTTGGGAAATAAATGAGGGCTGTGCAATTGTGCATGTGATCGCGGCGGGATAGATGTGTGAATACATTAGCCGGCTACCTGTCCGCGTCAGCCGTTGTCACGACCGGGGAGTTATCGGCGTATAAACATCCCCGTCTTGATGCCTTTGTGAAATTATTCATGGAGCCCACCGATAAAGTAACGCCAAGATGCGTGCGTTCGCAGCGGGAGCCTGAACATGTATCCGTTTGGATGTGCGTCGGACATGTTAAAACAATTTATATGCATTTTCTATTGTCACTAGACAATTAGTTAACTGGTATATGTATTTATAACAAATAATTATAGTTTAGCACATGACAATATGTATCTACTATGTATATATACTATGTAACTACTACTAATATTAAAAGAGCGAAAGTTTATAGATAAGTATGTTAGTCTTTCGCGAAACCCCTACGGAACTTGTTGAAAATTGTTAAAGAATTGCCAAAGCGATAGATTCCAATATGAAAAAAAAATACAAGTTGAAACCGGATGGAATATCTAGTACACCTAGTTTTTTACATATTTTGTAATTCATTACAATTTCATCATTTCTCATTTTATAAACATGCAATAAATAATAAGCGACTTATACATTCAACATAGTATGGCATATAAACAGATTTAATATGACCAGCAAATCTGTATTAATTTTTATTTTATTTACGTATATTCTTTAGTAATTTGATAAAAGGCAATCTCTGTGCGAAGCAGTTCAGGTTATAATAAAAGTGGAAAGTTAGTTTCCGGTATTATTCGGGAATAAATTTAGTAAATAATCTTTAAATAAAGATGATAGTGATTATTGTCTAGAAATACTATTGTAGAACACCGCCACCATTTCTGCTCAGCTTCCGTTTCACAGTCAACAGGTTCCATCGCTCGATTCCTTTTTTGAAATGAGCAAAATAAACATAACGGTCCACTTGTTCAATTATTGACTGCGCAAACACGCCCACGAGCTCAAAATCGATTGAGAACTCACATCCGATTCGTGAGCAGGAAGTTTATCTTTCGTCACATGTCATCTAATCATAAAACAGGTATCTCATTATATTCTGTAGCGAAATTACAAAATAATGAGGATTTTAAATAAAAGAGAGAGAGAGAGATAAAGTTATCTGGATTACAATAGTGATTCTGTTGATATACGAGTAAGCTACAGCTACAATTACAACATTGAAAGGTTCGTGTGTGTTTTGACCTGACATGAAATATATTGTAGCTTCGTGATATGTATTTTTAAAGTAGTAGACTCCCTGGACGAGGAGGCCCTCTCTCCCAAAATGAAAATTAAATCCAATTGGAGCATAATATGTTCATTATACAGACTGCAAGAATTTTGTATCACCTATATATAGTCTATACTCTATACCATAGATAATATACTTATAACCAGAGACTCTATATCATTCGACTCAAACCAAAATCCAAACAATCATACTACGTTATTTTAACCATACTAAGTAGGTATCGGCTTGTGTTACTGATATACGAGATATAAATTTAAAACAACATATTTCATATTTTTATTATAAACTTATATATTATATACATTAGCACATATAATCATTTATGTGCGGAATTCAAACCACCTAACACGCGTATTGTGTCCGCCATGTTATCGACTGAGCCATTAGGCAGACCTGGCTACTTATAT
>LUGF01028163.1:271145-293280 GCA_001625245.1 Calycopis cecrops | reverse complement strand
AACTAGAATTTATTTGTAACCACAGAACACTGAACCAGCGCAACGATTCTTGTTTCCAACATTCGAGTTCTACATCGAGAAATCGTGTTCACAAGTGTTAACTTTTTAATAATAACGCAACACGTGTTAACTGCCAGTAAATTGTAGCCGGCCGAATGCCCTAATTAATATTTACGTTATAAACAAAGCCTACAGTCGCAGTAAATCAGAACCTCCACGTCGGAGCCGCTCGCGCCTCCGTGCCACCTGCTGCATCTAGGTTACCCAGCTGTATCTCCGACTGGATTTATTTAGTGGCCCGATCTCTTAAATTCGCTCCCTGATTTCGTGGAAGCGGTCCGCAGCCAACTTTGCTAATTTATTATCAACGCTCTATTTTATACTGTCTCCACGTATTACATTTAGATTGCGTTATAAATACAGGGTGGTTTGAGTTTATTCACGATGTTTAAGTAACTGTGTATAATAAATTTCGATTAATTATAAATACTGTTAAACTAAAGCTAAATTCATTTAAATATCTGTCGGTCGAGTGAGGTTTTAAGTACTTGTTTTACTTTTTTTATAAAATTCTAAACCTAGGGCTGGTAAACACCTACTTACTCCTGATTAGACTATTAGTTGTTGAAGTAAAAATTTAGTTATCAATATTATTAAATTTATCAACGAATCACAAACAATAAGACAACAGCAAATAAAATGATAATAAATCAAGCCACTAATACGTTTGTATAAGAGGATTGTACAAACTTCATAAATATATTGTTTAAGCTTATTAGCTTAAACCCGACAGACCCTTACGAACCTATTTCATATCCAAATCCTATTTTATTAAAATTACATTTGCATAACATTAATGCACATAAGGAAGTATTATCCGATCAAAACCTCAAATTATAGGATATGTCAACTGTATCGCTTTACGTGTATAAATTGTTGGCCCGGTACAAGCCCAGAAGAGCTCGGCAGTGGCAACTCGTAATTCCGTTTTATGTTTGTTTATCGTCCAACTCGCCTTAGTTACGAGTGCTGATTGAAAAATATTACCCACAACTTACTGTTATAAAAACAATCCCTTTGGTCTCCCATTCGAGTTATAGTCAAACTGTTTTACAACGTTTTGTTCGGCGGGCTGTAAACGTTTGTTACGATTTGAATTTAGAGTTCGTAGCTCGCGAATGCATGGGCTTAACCAGTACTCGAATTTACAATATTTCGAATCTAGAATGCGTATTTTAAATTTAAAACATTTCGTATTTAGAACACAGCCCTTCAAATACTTCCACTTTTGAGCAATTATGTAGCGTTATATCTAAGAGCTACAGCACACACGCGACTTTTAGACGCGGCTACTGGCGATTTTGCGACTGTCGCGATGCTGCCGCTAGATTTCTCTGCGATCGGTCGCAGTAATAATAAGTAAAGTTAATTGACATGCATGTCTTGAAGTGTGCGCTCCCCGCGTCTAGTCGCTGCATCCAGCGTCTAAAATGCGACTGAGTCCCCGGACGCCGCATCTCAAAGTCTCGTCTCTCTCTCTCTCGTCTCGCCCTAAATGTCCTGTAAAAAAATGCTGACATCTCTCGTAACGGAAACACCAACATACGGATAATGTAACGATAATTTTCCATAGCAATTTAATTTTTCATAATTATACCCCACCGGCATCTACCTGGCATTATGTGCATGCGTCTAAAATATAAAATACTGGCAATTAATTATTTATTAACTGTAAAAGAAACCTATCCACTAAGCACTACATCCGCGTTTCCGTTTGTTGAAATCTTAATACAATTACAAATCAAGCAAAGACAAGGGTAAGCATCCAATGAATTAATATTAATGAGCTGATTTTGCTGCGGTATTGAAATTTATTCTATCACAGCGCGTATTTCCCAACATTCCCTGCATCGTTTGCGGAGATTAGACTATTTTAGCAGTGAGCGTGACTTTAGAGCCAATTGTCCGTGCCGTGGGATTTGTATGAACTTGCCCAACTATATTGCGCTTTTAGACTTGAAGTTCCAATTTATGACGGCTTTTGTGGACTCTCGTACTACATCATCGACGATTTACATTTGAATTTCGAATACAGAATCTCGAATATCAGTTTTTTATGGCCTTAAGGTATGATTTTACCACGGATTTTACAGTAAACAAAACATTATATAACATCATCTTTATTTTTGGATAATATATGCACTGTATGAGAATTAAATTTGTCCGCAAACAATAACCGAGTACTGTTGGTTCTGGGCAAATAAATTATAATAATACACGTGGCCAAAAACATATTTGTATTTGTGAAATTTATGACAACGCCGCGGCGGTAGGAGTGGCCAACAATAATAAATCTATCAGAAATAATTAAGATTTATAATACTTTTTCCTCTGACGTGTGTTGAGATAAGTTTTACTATTTCATTGTACAACAAAATTATTGTCAACAGTCTTTTTTCGTTTCGCAGGGAAAGACATATACGCACCGCCACTGGACCTTGGTGGGATTCGACGGGTGACAGAAGGAGAAGAAAAGAAGGTAGAACTATATATGAATCGGTTTTTTTTTGTAACGCAGGGTAGTAGTAAGGTACTTTTACGTAGGCTACGGGCGGCTCAACAGGGCAGTGTCGGGCTCCGCTATTACCCCTGCCGACTAAACTCCTGCGGCTGCCTTCAGCTGCTATAATTGGAGGGTCCCGGATCTACAAGCAACAGGATCCCTTAGAATAGGCTGGCCTCGGTGAAAAGGCTAGACTTCTCTTCCTTGGGGACTGTCAGGCTGCCTCTGAACATGCCCATGCCCATGCTACAAACGTCAGAACCGTGCAATGGGGTTAGGTTCCTATCCGTCAGGATGGACAGAACCCTGGTCCCAATACTCCAAAGGAGCACGCCAGGCCGGTCGTTCTAATCCAACCTCCATCTGCTGATTCAGAGGGGCAGGTGGAGGACTCTACAGCTTAGGTTCTCTCAATCTGGCCTCTCCCCCCAAGCCTGTCCGATATGGGTACCCCTGTCTGGCATTGCCTTGGGGATCATAGAGGCACGCAAGCCCACCACGACAAGGTGGCAGCATCTTCGGGGGGGAACTATTATGAACCGTATTACAATGAACCGTATAACAACACAACGTATCTTAGATTGGTTAAGTAATGCAGAGCATTATATTTTTAATAATAGTATATGGCAGAATAGAGTAGGCAAAAGATGCCTACATCTTATTTTAAATCAATTTTAAGTTATTTTTATCATAAACTCTGTATATTTTTGTCATTAGCTTTTTTTGTTAACTCCAGAATCCTGAAATGCTTAAAACCCACAACATTCGATATGTAGGACATATATGCGATCAACACAAACTCTACTAATTCAAATTTAACTGCTTTTTATCATATAATATTCATATTGCTACACGTGGAATGTGCCTTTCAAAAATCACGTTTTTAAATTCATATTTGCTTACGCTATTATATTAGAGTTGGCATATTTTTTGCATTTTTGTTACCTAAAAATTTTAACTGTAAGCAACAAAATTAGAAGTAAGCAAAACGAAAAACATTTTCAATAGTTGCGAAATCGTGAACTTTGGACAGTTAAATATGTCAACGAATTATTTTAAATAAACACTTACTAATGAAATATTTTGATGTTGATTATTCTTTTGTAAAATCATTAATAATGACGTGTTTTTTTTTAGGTGAATTGTATTTGTGAATCTGAATAAAAACTGAAAGATAACAAAAAACATATCTTATTCTACACGATATAACAGGCAAAATAATTCTTGTATTCGGCCTTTTTTTTACTTTTAAGGTTTTACTTATAGAAGCTTAATTCTTTATCGAATCTAGCCATAGAGCGCATATGCTTACATATTTTGGATTCGCCTCCAGTGCTAATTACAAAATTAAGTTGCCGCTGGATTCGATTTCCTTTCGGTTACCGCGGACGTTCATTGACGCTTCAAAAACACGCAGCGAACACGTGGTCGGTACCGGGGTGTTTAAGTTACTTTATTAAAAAGTACTTTTAAAAATCTACTACAGTTATAGGTAGCTTTTCACTGCACATAAAATAAATACTATTCGATTCTTCAACGACACTGTTTTAATATTTAATAATTTATTTATCACTTTGCGGTTGTATCGTTTGAACAGCAGGTTCACCAGGTATTCGTTCAGGTACCATCAATTCATCTGTAACACAAAATGGCACTACCTCTTACAAAAAGATTTGATAGAATTTAAATTCAGTCCGCCTACAAGAGCAGTTGTAAAAGTTAACAGATGTTTAATAACCGATATCGGCCACGCGAGGGAACAGGTTTGTGTATTCATAGAGCACCTCGAGGTCCGGGCCCACACAGACCGCGGGTGACGTCACTCGTAATTGATCGACAGCAAAAAGTTTTTTCGGATTAATATTTAATTAGCCGCTGACATCGCGTGTACGCAGCCATTACATAATTCAATTATATACTCGTTATTTATGTACTATTCACATAAATCAAACGGTATTTCAGTACTGTGCTTTACGCTAAACTAGACTTGAAAAATTACATTTGTTGAAAACTTGTATAGTTTTTAGCTTATAGCACTTTTAGATTATTAAGTTACGTTTTAATCAAACATCTAAAGGTTAATCTTTAGTCTAACATAAAAGGGCTAAGTCTCAATCCAAGTAAATAACGTTTTCTGCCTTTAAATAACAAGTATATACAGTATATACAATCTGCGACTTTTGGACAATCAAATCGCCGCAACTTTACTTTCTTACAATTAGGAGTTTGACGTAAAAATTATAGTAACTATATTATAAGATCATAGTTGGAATTTATTTTGGCCTTTATCGAAATAGCTTGGTCAAAGCTTGAATAGGCGAGTAATTCCAATATCCAACAATATATTCTATTATATGTACTAAGGTAAGACCATTAAAATTTATAATGCATATTACATAATCTTATAAGATCTTATAAGAATATTACAAGATTTTGTTTGTGAGTTAACAGAATGCTAACAATGTTGCACTTCTTTATGTATAGGAAAAATGTTACCAGTAACACAATTGAAATTTCTAAGTAATACTCACATACGAAACTTCTCATAACACTGGCTGGTGTAATCTGCAAAAAAAAGAATTTGTAAATAAAAGCAAACAACAGAACGATGACATTCGACTATATAAGACACAATAACGCGCCAGGTTTCTTGCAACAGATGAATCACGTACTGGTTATAAATATTATATTTTTAAAATATGGTTTAAATTTTTTAATGCTAAAAAATAGGGTTGTCAAAGGCATACGTGCTGTCATTTTAAAGCTGATATTTTTTATATGACCACACTAATATTCGAAACGTAATTTTATATTATATAGCACAAAAGTTACTGAAAATTATGAATTTTTATAAAAAACTAGCTTCCGCCCGCAGCTTCGCGTGGATTTCGGACTTCAAAAATGAAGTTATTATAATATACATATAAACCTCATGAATCACTATCTATTAAAAAAAGCCCCATCAAAATCTATTGTGTAATTTTAAAGATCTAGGCATATAGACACAGACCGCAAACAGCGACTTAGTTTTATACTATGTAATGATGATGCATATTATAAACTGTGATATTTACATAAAATAAAATATACTGTGTCTAATTTATTTCAAATCATGTCAAAAATATGTGCGCAAAGTTGATGATTTGCAATCAACCATGAACACAAAAGATTTGATAGAATTTTTTTAAAAGATTCGAAGACAGTTAAGACAAGCTGAAACAAAATATATTTGTATTCGTATTAAGAACTATCCTTTTACGTCCGATGTCAAAAAAGTTACGCCTCCTGTCGTTCTTAGTGTTGTTCTAATTTGAAACTCGAAACGCATTAAATAGGAATCCGTTTCGAATCCGCCGACGCACAATCTCCCGAACAGATCTCACGGACCATAAATCTGTAGCACGTATTATGTAAAACATTCGTCGCAATTAAATGCCCCAATTTGTGGCTGCCGGGGATACTGTAGCAGATTTTGTGAAAAATGCACTAGCGCTGTGTACGTCGATGTCAAGATATTACTCAGTGGGCTGTCGCGACAGGTTATTCGAGTTCGTTTCCCTGCCGGACGCGAAACGAGTATATTTAGGGGCCCGCAATATGGTTATTACGTGCATTAATATAATGCTTACACAGTAATACCCCGAAGTTAGGTGAGACCGAGCTGTAACTGTGTAAGTCGAATTCGTGTAAGTTGGGGTATAAATTTATATACAAAATATTACTAACTTTTGGGATCGAATATGTTTATGGTAAACTTTGATTATAGAAAACATTGATAGTTAGATAGACGTAGCAAGCTTTCAAAAATCTAACTAATGTGTAGTTTGACGAGTGAAACAAGTGATATTTAAAAACTCCGTAACTCCGGGTAAAGTAGGGTAGTTAATGTCGAGGTATTGTTGTACTTCTTCTTATTGTAGGCCTCATTCTCGAAAGATACGGCAGTTCTCCAAAAACGGCACAATTGATAGGAAGTGGTAGTTCCATGCAGCATTTCGATGGACCACCGGCCCATTTGTGGGGAGAAGAGAGCAACGCGCCTGCAATAGTTAAGCAATTTTTTTGTCAAACAGTTCTTCTTTGACATAGGATATTAGTAAAATGGAATACGTAGAAATTTTATTTATTATCTAATCGTTGTGTTCATCTAACAATAAGGCCCTTTTATTTATATTAATGAATAAGAAAATACGCACAGACACAGTATACTTTGTATAACCTTAAATTAAATTGTATTAATTAATACTTACTTAAATAAGTTATACTTACTTAAATAGTAATTAATACTTAAATAGTATTTCCATGTTAAGTTTTTACGGCTAACTTCTCCAGTTATCACATGGATAAAAAAAATACTTTTATAACTTAAAGCAAACTGGCATTTTATGACATCAAATAATAATACTTTACTATTATTACCTATCCAATGATACTGATAATATTTCACTATAAAACCTACTGAACCACTAAACGTAAATCTCTCGTTGCTTTGTCTCGCCCATTTATTGATCCGGGGCAGTAATAAATCATTTCGAGAGCGCACCGTCAGAGGCCCTTTAACATTAAACTGATAAAAATCTTAATGACTTATCAATAACGTCTCCTCCGATTAAGTAATTATTCAAACCCGTATGCCTTTATTATCATAATCGACACATCGTCCACTGATAACCGAGGATCCCTTTTAATGAACGCCACAATCACAGAGCATATTTCCTAAGGAATTTTCTCACAATTATCACAGTGTGCCCGCCGACAGAGTAATTAAAAGCAAATTTCTTTATTGCTATTAAATAAAATTACACACAACGTATTAAACATACAGCATCCAACATAAAACCTACTCTGTTGTGAAGGTTAAGTGTAACTATGTTTATTTAAGCTTTGCCTTTTTGTAAATAGTTATTTGCGGCTATCTAATTAGATAGGAGTAAAGCCATTGTTACATTATATCAATAGCTCTACTTTAATCCTGGTCTCTATATTTTCTCTAATACTTTAAGCGTTATATCAGAATTGTGTTGTAGGAGATAGTGTCATTGCTACGGAATTGAAGCAACACTACCAGGGAAGTAGCTTCATCACACGGCCGCCAATTAACGCGGCGGCGCAATCAAAAACCGCGCGGCCACGTACCTATTGTACGTGGCCGCGCGGTTTTTGAGTCTTCCGTGGAAAATTGGGACGGAAAGGAGTGAGTTATAGGCGTATGTAATCACCAAGAGCCAGCGCCTACTATCACCTTACTATGTTAATGTCAATGCATGAACAGATGTAAACCACGCGCGTGTGAGCTCGATTTTACGACTTTTGTATCTTTACATATATCGGGACAAACTAGTGATTTAAATATCTGGCTCACAGTTCCACCGGATATGAAAATGGCCGAAAACAAGACGACCGGACATCCGCCTCATCCGATGTTTATAAAACTCGTATTTCGTCTATTAATTAATTTTATCTTTCGCTGTTTTTTTTAATAATCAATGAACCTAATATTATCATCCGCTCTTCCTTCTTCTTCGTTATGCGTCCACTTAAAATTTGCTTTTAATAAACCTCAATATGTCCCAGGCGTATTCTAAGTTCCTACTACTATTTTACTGTTAAATAATAAGAAAATTTATTAATGTAGCTGAGAAAGCAATATGAATTGTTACATAAACTGTAAATTAAACTACCGCTGTAGTCTACTAGAGTTTTAGTGATCATTTTCCTATTGAATGAATGAGCTAAGGAGCAGACAATTTAGTTGATCAAGGGACTACTGTCTGTAGACATCTGTTTCACCGAAGTATAGACAGATGTGTGGATGGAAGTTAAGGGAACGTCGAAGCTTTGCAGAGTTACTTCTCACGTATAGAGGCCGTGGTAAGGTGGCGGGGAGTCGCTGGATGCAAGTGGGTCGTAACCGTGACCTTTGGCGCTCTTTGCAGGAGGCCTGTGTCCGGCAGTGGACGTCTTCCGACTGATGATTATGATGATAATGATAGAGGCCAACTCATTCCACAGATCTGCAGTGTGAGAAAAGGAGAATACTGTAAATTCTATACATTCCCCCTCTCTTTTCATCACTCCTCTACCTCCAAGAGTCCCGTTGTATTCGCTATCAAACCCCAGCAAGATCCTTAAAATCTCTGTAAATGAATATTTAACAGGTTTATTTGTAAACTTGTTTAGACGATACGGTGATTTGTTATATATTAAGATATACGAAGATCTCTTATGGTTTGATATGCACTTAAAGTCAACGGTTCTGGTTATCACTTAATTGTGAGAGTCGTAAAGGCAGTTGGAGACCTTCTGGGTGGCGTGATAAACGCCTAATACCAATAGTAGACCACCAGCTTAAGGAGGCTCTCGACTTAATTCAATACACCACATATTTTTCCACATTCTCTCATTAGAAGAGATATGTTAATCAAAGGGCTGTACTTCAAAGTTTTTCTATGTTTAGCTTTGAAAATATATTATGTATTTGTCGACTACCATTTCTAAACTAATAATATATAAGCTACACATTGACGTTAAAAATTTGAATTTTTAAGGTGCATAATATCATTTCAAATATCTTTTTTCATCGGAGTAACGAAACATTAACCAACAGAACTAACAAAATTGATTGATAAGCAAATTCATGATTCTTTTGTTGTTTAATATCACAATAAATCTGACGTGTTAAAACAAATCTGAAATAAAGGTGACTATGAAACCAATAACTCTTTTTACTTCTGCATAATTAAGCAGACCGACAAAAAACGTACCAAAATAACGTCAAAGTATTTCTGCTCTTAGTCTCATGTGCTAAAGATGTTTTTGCTTTGTCTAGTTTTTTCATCCTTCAACATTTGGTCCGCCCACCATTTGTGTTTGCCTGCCCACCTACGTATGTTGTATTTATGTACCGCTGGGTAACGTAGTACGGTGTTATTTAATGTGTTCAAATGAAAATAAAAAGCAAGTGATTTGTTACTTTATAACGATGCGAAACTATGAATTTATTAATGTTACTAGTCGACTAATGCCTACTTCGTTGAGCGATTATTCTTGAAAAAAATGAATCTCCTATGGGATAGATTTGTCACGGGGAAAACCAGGCGGTTAAGATATTAATTAAATATAAATATACTTATAATAAAATAGCTATACGCTCTCTGTTAGAAAAAAGATTCTTGATCGGAGCAATATTTCAAAGATTACCCTACATATAAACAAAGACACAAAACCTATAATAGCAAAGATACTTGATTGATTAGCGAAGTACTCGCCCAGTCTGCAAACGAGAGCCATTCTAAGAATATAAAGGTTCTAAAGTCACTGCTAATGCCATTGATGGTCTTAATAATAATAAAGCTTTCATTAAATGATAAGCAAAAAGGTTTTTAAAGACAGCGTGATATGTAAATAAGTATGATTTCACGTGGATGATGTCATAGTGGGTAGCTGCAGCATCAATTTTGTATAATTACCCATTATAGTTTAGAATTTGTCATAATGATGTCGACCAGATTGTACAGATAAAACAAATGCGCCCATAATATTTACTAAGATACTTATACATTTTATTTTAATTCTAATACTTGTGGGTAAAATTTAACGGCTTCATTACAATAATTATCATCAACAGTAATCATTTATTTTTAGATTTTATCCATAGAACTTAAGACTACTAATTCCAATAAGGCTTCCTACTATAAGTAGCTTTTAATAAAATCCAAGTAGTAAACTAACGTATCTGAACTGGATAGGCTTCTTGGTTCTTATTAAAAACAATATAAAGAAAAAAATCACCTCTTATTGAGCCTGACCCTTAAACTAAACAAACAGGCATAAACAGTTCAAAGAGATCCAAATATAGAACTCTGCACATACAAAATAACTACGAAAAAACCACATCTTCCCAAACGTTGCACAAAAATACTAAGAACATATTAACTTCAAAATAAAGCTGACGTCTAATGGTGTATTAAAACAATTCTAATTAGCTGGAAACTCTTGGACAATTTATATTCCCAGAAACTTGGGAAGGAGACCTTATGGTCAGAAATTTAAACTCAAAACCTTGGACATAAAAGTGAACATTTCACGTATCAAGTTTTGAGCTTAATAGTCGTGGAAAGGCGTGAGAATGACCGCCAAATACGCATTACGGATTCTCTACAGCGCATCAAAATATATCTTTAATAAAACCTGTTTGGGCCGTCTGCATCAATGTACCCTATTCCGGGTTTTGTTTATTCCTAAAATAAATAGAAAGCGCAAGAAATCGATTCTTATTCCATAGAAGTAGAAAAAATGTTGGCAGTTGTAAATTTTATGTCCATTACCATCGAGATAAAAAAAGTTGAAGCCATATAAGCGTTTTTAAATTTAGAATTAATTATCTGGTAACTTACATATTTGTTGAATTCGAATATGGTGTTGAGGAATTTAAATTTCTTTGTGTCAGCTAGTGGTTAGCTCGAATAGGTGTCTTTATCAAGATGTAGTTTGTGATTTTACCTTATGTAGGTTGGTACTTAAGGTAAAAACTTAGAATACACTATGTGCAGAACCATTGCGCTTACTTCAAATAGCTCACATCAGTAATTTGTATAAGAATCATCAGAAAAAAACTTACAAACCATTTAGACGTTTCTTTTTTTCAAATAATTCTACCTTCTTTATGCTTCGTCAAAAAGTCGTTCTTATCAGCGTCGTACCAAGTTTCACAAGTCGTAATTAGTGATAATGAAATTATCAGGAGCGAAGGAAAGCCCGCATCCGTTCGGAAGTGGAGGATAGTGACATTTCGTTTTTAAGTCAAACAACTATAACGTTTCCGAACGAGTGACGCGGCCAATTTCGAACGTGTTTTGCAACCAGCCACGAGAACTAATGACAGATTTCCGTACAGGATACCGCAATAAGTGATACAGAAATTATATCATAGTAAATAGAAACACATCAATTTTAACGTTTTTAACTGTTTTTTGCCGTTTTGCGTGCGCTGTGTTTAAAATACGTTTCTGAGGATAATTTGCTATTTGTGAAATGTAACGTTTAAGATTTTCATAATATTTATATATTTTGCACGAGCGCTAACGAAAATATAGCTGTTATTACTTTGTAAAATTCATTTTTTAGCTTTTTTATCACTTGTCGCATGACTTTTACTAACTACCATGTTAAAAAAATGCTATTTCATCTTATGTCTGATATATTATGTAGATATAATCTTTTAGTAAGATGATTCGTTATAGTTATTTCAAAGGTCAGGTCAATCAGAGTTAAGTGTGTGGGTTTAAGTCAATTACTACCCACTCATTTTGTTTAATGCTAGTCTTAACACCTTCTATGTGATATTTTTTAACATCATAACAATTTAGGATCCATTATAGATTGGGTAGGAAAGAATCATATAAAGTAGATTGGGTGGATGCCTCAATTAACTTCAAATTTTATATATATTTTTACAATAATTAAACATACCATCGTCTGGTTTAATTTTTTATTGCGAATAATATGAATTAAGCATTAACAATAATCAAAGAGTAAGTGCTCTTTTTCATTTATTGCAATGTATTAAAGAACGCAATTAATATCCAAGTGACCAAGCTTTAAATTCACTTTTGTTATTTAATTCTTTATTAGCTTCACCCAGCCTTTTCATCTGCGTAATCCATTTTTCAATCCCTTGAAAATATCGGGATAAACATGCTTTATTGAGAACATGCTTTATTATTATAAGAAGGGTTCTCAGACCTACCGAATAAATATAGAAAATTGAATACAATTCAATTTTGTTTTCAATGACGATTCGACAAATCGTGTTAATGAAATTTTTTTTTTGTGATTCTTTAATGTTCTTTCATGTATATAAATGGATTATGTAGTTATAAATGGTATATAAATTTCATAATATAAATGTAAAAGCAAACAAAGCGAACTGGATTATAAATGATGAGACACATAAACGAGGTAGCATTTTCCCAGAAGGTTGTATCGAAGTCTGCTCATTCCCACGTGTTCACACCTCGTGCGCGGGTCATGAACCCTCCGCGCTCGCCTGCCGCTGCAACTTCATGATTTTAGAGATCCCCATTACTTATAAATGTAGACCTTCACTTTAACGTTTCAATTCAATGCCACTTCCAACGTTTTAGTCTCATCTTTGGCGTTGCAAACGAATTGGGCGCGAAATTTTCATTTTTTTATAATTAAATATAAATTAATATATTTACTAACACAAAATATATGTTATTATTCTTTTATTATGTGCACTTATTGCATTTTTGTTTCTTCCTATATAACAAAGTACATATTTATATAGTTTTATAAGTATTATTTAAAGCAATAGAAATCACATATTGTGGTCACTTTACGAGTTTTTACACGATAAGACACACAAGTAACCACAATCTGTGTAACAAACGCGAAAGTCTCAAACGAGCAATAGAAATCAATTGAGAATTCAAAAGAATAGAAGAAACAAGGATATTACAAGACGTCGTTGCACAGTTCCAATTCAACTGCACCACATCAACGACCAGCAAACATAAAAAGTGTAACAATCAGAAACCCGGAACGGCGCATTTGAATATCGCGTACCGTTAGCACATTAAAACTGAATTATCCATATTATTTGTGCCGACGGTACGAGCACGTCCCGAAACGGTCCCGTTGGCTACGTGATGAAATCGTGATTAAGATGGCCGGTGGATACGTACAAATGAACCTCGTTGTTTTATCACAATAAACTTACCGCTAACAACCGACTGGCATGTAAGTGTTCGGCTATCGCAATACACATTTGTTACAATAGTTATAACACTACTGGAATATAATATTAGACTAGTAATTATTATAACTTCTAAAATGTGTGTTGTAACGCTCCTGTAATATCATATTAAACTTAGTTGTTATAATCATTATAAGGAAGCTACACCCTACGGTTTCACCTGCATAAAATACACGCAAACTCATTTTAATGGGATATAAAGTAGTTTTATGTTATTCCAGATTGTAAACTATATAATGTATTTCAAAGCTAACCGTTATGTTCCTTTTTTCATTCTGTAGTAACAGTATCTTGTGTCCGTGTGTGTGTATGTGCCTTTTTGTTTAACTTTTATAGCTTCGGTTTCTACGGAAACTGTATGTAACTAAAATGATTTAAAAATAATTTCCTATAACCAAACTAGTAATAAGCAAACTTTAACATCATTGTCCTCATCTGCCTCATCAAAGATTTGGAAATTGTAATTAATCAATGACTTCTTTTAGTGAGCCTATGCTGAGTTTGACTCTACTGGATTACGTTTTGCCACAATAATTTGCTTTCCGCAAATTGGATCGCTTCTGTATGCTTATTTATTAAATAGCTTCCGCCCGCGACTCAGTCCGCGCGGATGTCGGCCTTCGCGTGGATGGATTTTTTTCTACATATTTTTCCAGGATAAAAAGTATCCCATTTTATGCCCAGAATAATAAGGTATAATTATACCGAGTTTCATCGAAATTGAACCGTTAGTTTTCACGTGATGCCTGAACATACAGACAGACAGACAGACAAACAAAAATTTTTTTAATAGCATATTTGGGTTTTGTATCGATCCAGTAACACCCCCTACAGATTTATTATATGTATAGATAATAATTTGTGCTTCCATGAGTGGTTACAATATTTTGTTAAACCTATTTTATATAAATCAACAAGAAACTGATATACTGAGTAGTTATGCAATAAACATCTATTCATCAATTCCAACACGTGTAAGGCCTGTAGATTCAGCAAAACTATGACGAAACATTCGAATAATGTAAAATATTCACATTCTGATACTCCCTAAGTCAGTAAGTCCAAACTCCAAACGGCTTCATTAACATACGCGAATTTTTTAACCTAAACCTCTGATGATCAAAGTTCAAATTAGCAAAATTGTATCCAGTTTACTGGATAGTTTTTGTTTGGTGATGTTACGACACAGACGTAAATTCGTTAGAATTATGTTGAGTTTGCTCTACAATGAATTCTCATTTCCTACAGGATTTAAACGGATTTTTTTTATTTTTGTCGCAAGACAGACGGTCTTGCCACATTGTAGTTTATACATTTTTATATCTTATCTTTTTTGTTTTTACTTTTGTACACGATTGAATTAAAATCTGATAAATATTGCCTATCTGATACTAGTCGATAGTAATGTCATTGTCATTTTAGAGGCTAAATTGTTTTTACGCGCAAGTTATTATATACCTATATATTCTGAAAAAATGTTATAGTTACTCATTTGTATATTAGAAGAAGCAGAATTCTTCAAAATTTATTTTATATTTTTTGTTTTATGTTTAAAATTATTGTTAGAGAACAGCTGTCTAAACACTAATCAAAGAAAAACCACTACTAACTTTTTAATAATAGATATTCACCACCACGACGAGGGTAAATGTACCTACTGATCGCAGATAATCCAGGACCCTACATTTTATTACACCGGTAGTCCGCACCGATATCTCACCGTATTTAACAAAAAAAAACAAATATTATATTCATTTTATTTATTTGTTTAATAGTTTATGAGTCTATCCAACTTAAACTAAACTAACAATCAAACCTTTCCGCTTTATAATATTAGTATAGACATAGATTAACAAATGCTATGTACATCTCCACAACTTGTTTCACACACCCACAACTACAGCGTTGAAATAAAACAAAACGATTAGTGATAATACTCGGCTAACATTTGTTTCGGCGTGCATTTGAATAGACAAAGCCGTAATCCGTTCACTGGTTCTCTCGTTCGTTCGTTCACTAATACATTTAGATGATCAATCATTCGTTCTGAAACCACTTGGCGGTAATCCCCGAGAGCGTGTGAATGCGGTCACAACTCACCGGTCGCAGCCTCTGCGGCGAGTACCGGACAGTACCCGCGAGTACCCTCTGATGAAATGCTGTGAGATGGCTTTATAATATCAGATCAATATCGTATTATCATTTAGACATTAATTTATAGCAACGATCATATTTTAAACGATACCTCAATGAGTTCTGGCGTTGAAGAATTATAGCGTACACTCAAAGATACCTACATACTTTATTAGCATTTATTAATATGTATATAGTTTTTGGGGTTTGTAAGAAGTGGCCTAAGGAGACATGATGAAAGATGGAAACGCATTTTATATGCGAATGTAATTCAGCTAAAGTATTGCTAGTTTATGCGCCTATGCTATAAAAAAGTTAATTCCTTGAGAAATGACATAAGGCGTGGACGATCACTAGATTAGTTAAATCGTGTGAAACAACGACCTGTTAAATAGAGCGTAACACTAGCGTAACCTTTTATCCCGCTTACATCACTTACGTCTCTTTCGCAAGATTCACTTCACAATAATGTTAATTGCCATCAACGAGAGGTCTTATGACTTATGCCTACTCGAGCTGGCTATGGGCATAAGTCACATACAAATCGAATGCTTGTGCCTTCCTTCTCATAGAAGATACATTACGAGCGAGAGGTACTGACTTAGTCGGGCCAGTCCGAGCAATGCATTAAGCTTTTACATGTAATTGAATCTCTTATGTAATTAATAAATGAGCATTTTTAATTGAGCCGTTGGAGCCTCACGCAACAAAAGTCTTAAAATGTTAACCAAATCTAACGCCAACGCTGAGAACGGTTTAACCTTGGCTCCGGTAACCGAACCACTCGAGATATGACGAGCAAAATTAAATGAATAATTTGACCTTAATAAGGTAATCGCGTTCAATTGAGTTTTTAGCTAAATAAAGTTTAAACTGAAATAATATGACCCTATTTCCGGGAACAATTTACTAATAATGATTTTAAATTAAAAACGTTATTTGACAGCACAAACGTCCATACACATCCGCATAATTTTTATGCAAACATGTAAGCTTTTTTTTCTCTTTCCCCTTCCCCACAAATCGCACAAAACGCGACATCACAACTGTTACTTTATGGCCAATTTACTTCACGGCGGTATTGTGGGCGAGAGGTACCTCCCATGGCGCTACCTGTTACTAAAACATTGAATGTTAAAATATCATTCGCAAAGGAAAAATAATTTAACTTTCGATAAGCTGTTGGAAACAGGTACCTAAACAGGGAAGTCACTTTCAGTTAGCGATATAAATAGATCCTAAATAGCTAAGTGTTTGTTTTGACAAGGATATCGGTTGCGTTCGCGGCGCGGCGCGTGCTTGCGCATCGTGACCGGCAGGGCCCTGGGTCACTGATGTACGGGCCCTGTCGGGGCCGCATCGTGACCGGCAGGGCCCTCGCTGATGTACGGGCCCTGTCGGGGCTCCGATATACGATCCGCAAGGCGAGAAAATATTGGCAACAACACGCGAAGACCACGCCAGTCACGTCCTCGCTCATTTCGATTCCTAAATGAGTTCGTTCACCGCGCAAGTTCACGGTCGACCTTAGACTGTTTATAATGCTAATGTATGGGCGCTCTATGTGGGCCGGCGCAGCCAACAAACTAATTCGCTAAACTTTAAACCCATTACAATAACACACTCTAATATTGCACTCTATTTGATATTTTACTTTTATTGGATCACGCTTTTTATAGCAGGAAGAGCAAGTACTGTTGACTATCGGATGGTCTAGTTCAATATAGACTTGATTACTTAGTAGTACTGCTTTCTAGCGTTTCAACTTTCTGTAAGGTCACCTAGTTTACAAAAGGTAAGTCCAATTTTAAATAAATAATACACACGACATTAAATACATATATTGCATTTTAAAACAATTTTTAATCCGAATAAGATTTATTTTTGGCGGAATAATAATACAATATGATCAAATGCTAATATATACTATGACTCATCACTGGTGATGAACTTAATAAACATAATGATTTGAGAACCATCCAATCTATTTTTAATGATTCTATAAAATTAAGCAAGATGAATATCTTAATCTTTGATTTCCGATCGGCAAAAGCCAATGTTCGAGTAATATTTTCCGGTGGTATTGGCGGACTAATCGCCATTTATCATATAGGAAATGTCAAATGCCTTATCTTGCGGACTTATCGACAGTGCCTTTTGTGAAGCCGATCCTCATGTGGGTCGATTTGTCTGTTACTACCATGTTCTATAGGAACACGCCGTCGTCTTGCCTTTGATCGTCTTGTTTTCGATAATTTATGATTCTACGAGGTTTATAAATCTAGTGCTTTTAAAGCGTGGTTAGGTAAGAATTTCGAGATCTTAAAAACCAGACACGGTTTATTCGTTACATCCATTGAGTTAAATGTACGTAATAGTACATTTAACTCAACGGTTACATCGAAATTTTATTAATATTGCAGCAATAATGTTATGTTTTTTTTCGTCACGTTTAAAAACTAACTTATATACAAAGATATGTTAAAAGCCATTAAAAAAATCGTAAATTTTCGCTCGCTTCGAGAGCAGGGAAATTTGAGCCCAAAACAAACACAAGAATGAGGTAGCATAGCGAACGTAGCCGTTACTCCTGGCAACAGCCCTTCAATGATTTATTCCTCAAGATATAACGGGAACTAATACTATACCAATACAAAATGGCGACACAACGATTGCTCCTATTTACACATGGAGAGATCCCACGGGTCTCACGATTTCTTGAGGCGACGTACCAGGGAGACAGCGAACCTGAGATCTCCCTATTGTCTTCATTTCCCACGGCGTGCACAATGAGAAACTCAAGTGATATATTAATTCATTCTCATAGTTAAAGACCTAGTTATAATTTTTAATTAATTTAGTACCAGGAGCGACGAATATGCAAGAGGTCGTAAGAAACACAATCAATACTAACGCGTCGTAATTTATAAGGTCAAACGTACAGGTAGGTAATAATAGAAATGTCGTGCGAACGCAATGCGCGTAGCTGTGGCTTAAAACCTTTGACGTTTGCGCTCAATGAAGTTAAATTTGTTACCATTCGTAACTCACTAAGCTACTTGGATAATCTTAGGTTACAGTTTTTTTTTATAGGCAGTGCAATCGTTTTTTATGGTCTAGACAAGACTATGGAGCCGCTGGGAGTCAAGTGCCAAAGTTATCTAACTCTTATAATTCACAATTTATGGAATAAAAATGCTCCATGTTCATATTTTGTATATAAATGAGCATTATTATTTAGGTATGTCGAGAAAATCTGAAATCGAAATATTACCGTTACCGTTATATGCCGTTAGGCATGTATTAACAATGAAAAACAATGTTGAATTCATATTTACAAAATGTAATTTTGAAACATCTTAAAAAAAATAATGCTACAGCTTTATTTATTTTTCTTGTGTTTAAGCTTTGGCTACGATAAACACAGCCGAATTAAAATGTAACACTAATGTCTCAAATTTTTAAACATTAATTACCTCAACGACGGGGGTGTGCTGTGGGCGTGGACGCATTATCAGTCACGTCTCAAATATAGTCTGTATGTATCAAGTGTTTCAGTTACTCATTAGGTCGCGAGATATTCGTGCGTCAATGTCATTGGAAGATCATCGTGACGGAAGCTGTCGGGTGGAGTCGTTACCCTGATGATTCACGTCTGACGAGTCAACACGTAATATTTTATAATTTAATAGTTGACATGTAGATTTCGTTACTCTTATTGCTTAATCTTATAGATTAAAAAATCACAAACCCAAGTCAGAAAAATCGATTATATATTTATTTACGTAATTTGAATATTCGTCACATTTTTTGTACGGTATAATTAGGAATAACTAATGTTCCTACATTAGTAATGGGTACCTATTATAATATTTATTTCCACTAGATACACTCACATAAGTAGTTACAACATTAACAGTAGTTACACATACATACATTTCAATCATTTTTCTTAAAGTAATAGACCTCTAGTAATAACTATAATAAACTTTCGCATTAATGATTTAAATTGTCTTATTGATTCTTGTCCAATTTCATGACTATCACCGAGGAAAACCTTTATGATTTTATTGACATACAGACGAAAAACAATGATAACCAATAAAAATAATAAAATCGAATCAGAAAATATCATAATTATAATATAATGAAAACTGGAAATATTATCTTAAATTACCAACTCATTTTTGGTAAAAATATATTTATCTTATAACATGTTACTGCCTAAACTTGTGTCAATAAAGAACGCGTTCCACAAAACCCACAGATCCTAAACCAAACAATCGGCCGACACAAACGATTTCACAGATGAAAGTACTAATCGCTCTTCAAACTTTTAAAATAAATTATTTGCTTAACAAACACAAGCAAATTTGAACTTCATACTTTCGTAATAGAGACTGAAATAAACATTTAACGTAACAAACATTTTATCGAATATGAGCAATCGAATTTTATCAAATTTATTTTTTAAATATTGTTTAGATATAGCTGCGAATTCGGTCCAAATAAATGGTCTATCAATGAGGCATTGTTTTGGATAGGGATCTATAATGAGTTAACCTATCGAATACCGTAAGTAACAGTTGGTTCATATTTAACGATCCTATCTAATTTTAAGTTGAATATCTCAAGCTAGAAATGCCAATGAAAAAACGTAATATTTTCTCTATTTCACCGTGTAATGTATTAAACATAATAGAATTAATAACCACACTTAAATAATGACTGCTTATAAATTATAAACTTGCACACATAACTCACATCTCTTTACATGTTGTGAATTTATTACTTTTGCAATTGCTTTATGATTAAAACAGCGAGGGGCAAGCCCTTTATTTCCAAGAGTTTGATAAGAAAAAGCTATGTAAATCTAAATTTCCATTACAGTACTACTGTGTTACTGTGTTACTGTGTTCAGGCATAACTCTAGCGTAAGCTCTACGTAAACCCAGACAGTATTGCTTACTTTTTGCGCCTAGGGCTTATATGGACTAGACCTATATCCGGGGATTCGGTAGACTATCACCTTGTGTAATTCTAGCTGGTGGCTCTTCTAGTATAATATCTGAGGCTATTTTTACGCTTTCCCAATAACACTCATATTAAAAACACAGCAAAATGGGCATCCTCGGCGATGACAAAACCAACAAAACCGTGTAAAAAATTCAACTCATTTGCTGATTTCGATAAAACACAATATGATGAACGTTTGCACAGATGACGTAAAATATAAAATGTTTTGACGCAACGAAAATAAACGTAACCCATGTTTATATTGACGTAACGAGCAAATAACTTACGTGCGTGCAGCCCCGGATCTGTGATCTTGAACCTGCGAACAACGTAAGAGTTATATGAACATGTTGCAACTGTGTTAAAATATTATAATGTAAGGGATAAAAGTGTCTCGTGTGATGTCAATACAAAAATAATATTACATTTAAATATTTTAGAAGGAAATTGTCATATATTCATGTTTTAATGCCCATTGCCATGAAACACGATGAACCATTTGCTTTTATGTAAAAAAGATTTAACAATTCAAAGTCTAAGGTTCCTATCACAAAGAATCGTAACTTATAATACGCACACATTACCACTCAACACTACAATAACTTAAATTGCATTTTATCACTAGTGTAGTTCTCTATCTCTAGTTCTAGTATACTTTACATTAACGACACTATTACTTGAAAACGCGAGCACAGAATGAACACAGGTAGCGCCATAAAGATACAGCCGACCGGTGTGGAAGGGAAGCAGGGTGTAGCGAGCAGTTGGTCCGCACACCGGGCGAGCACCTGCGCTGGCACATGTCGTGTGACCACCCCCGTGCACGTGCTACTCGCCCACCTAACAGTATTCCTACTTCTTTTATTATAAACAGTACCCGCTACTTTGTTATACACCTTAAATATGGGCGATATTTTTTGTGTTCCGTACTAATATTAAAAGAAGACGCTCTACTAAAATTATTTTTAATAAACGTTGTTTTCGCTAAATACAATAAGTATAATACTAAGTGTAGTGTATAATTACTGATTACCTAATATTGATAATATAATATTATATATCCGCAAACATAATATCAGAGATATATTCAATGTAATAAACTAATATCGGCTTCCTGGCCTCACACGTCAAGAGTCTCGTCTATACCTCAGCTCTGCTCTATAGCAAGTGATCTGTATAGTTCATCATTTGACTCACTCATCTTCCAATGACTCTCATTGCTCTCATTCTGCGTGTTCGTTCAGCAAGACGACAGAATATAAATATAATAGATTATACAGACAATATATCCTATTACAAATATGAACAATTATACATTTATTTATGTATTTACTTATTACAGCCTGTACACTACACTAAGTTCTAAATATAGACTAAGATTACCATTCCTTAATTAAAATCTTCTAATTAAGCAATTAATTTATTCATCAATTAATTAATGTCCCATTTTTAGTATGATTAATAGGACTAATCCAAATAAGCACGCACAATTAATCACAAAAAAATCTCCCGAGCGTCGACTTAGTAAATCACATTTTAAAGCCTTGTAGTGCAGTAGTTTTTATCAGCTAATTTCTTGTCTCATTCACTTGTAATAAACATATCACTTGTTTATGGCAACAGGTCGGAATGGAAACTCAATT
>LUGF01028163.1:237604-267985 GCA_001625245.1 Calycopis cecrops | reverse complement strand
CTACCGTCGTATGCAAAGAGATATCCACACAGAGCTCCTCTCACCATCGCTTCTCCCCAAATCCACAGGCCACCGGATACTTTCGCACCGCTCGAAACGCGACTGCACAAATGTAATTTTACCCCGCTCGTATGCTTGCCGAATTGCCGAGTTGGGCCGGCGCGACCGGGGAGGTACCTCTCGCTTAGACGAGACCGGCGTAAAGTGACAGCTATGCTGTCGCGTTTCGTGCGATGTGTAAGTAGCCGGTGGCCCGTGAAAGTGGGAGGAGAAAAGAGGGCAGCGCATCTATATAGCCTCTATACGGATGTCTATGGGCGTCGGTAGTCATAAAAATGGCTCCGACTACTCGTTTGCCCCTTATACCATAAAAAAAAAAAAAATATCCTAAGTTATTGCTGATCGTCACAACTTACCATCATGTGATCTCATTAGTCTTTATCCTTCAGAAATAGGAATAGACTTTAGTTAACCTTGCGAGAAACCCGCATAGAAATAGATAAGCAATATACATTACTTAACTAGCAGCTGCGCCCCGGCACTTCTCTCACTTAATTTAAATAAATGTCTACAATGATCCGGTTGACACAACTGCTACCACGTGTTTTTTTCTACTAGGCAACTAAATGTGTACATCTCCAAGATGCTCACTATCACTCGTGCTTAAACACCGATAAATATTGATTGGTAAACCTCGACTGATTTTTCCATCAGAAAGTACGGAATAATTTTGATTTTTTTATAGCTAACAAACGAACAATCTTAGCCATTTCTAGGACTACCGACGCATATACACATCCGCATAGAGGTTATACAGATGTCTTGCCCTCTTTCCTCCCCCCTACCAAGGACCACCGGCCATTTACCGCACGAAAAGCGACAGCGCAGCTGTCTCTATGCCGGTGCAAGTTAATAAATACGGTTAAGGCATGATAATAATAACGGAACAGAGTTCATTTGGACTGCATTAAGACTTCGCCACATCATTAGCCAGTTTATGCCTGATATTTCACTTTAAAATTTAAAGTCGTAACCTTAATGACGCTGTAAGAAAATAAAATTTTTCGTTAATGCTTTTTACCGAAGTGTCAATTACAATTATAACTAGGGTGGTCTTTTTATTTCATGGCATAAAAGCTGTTGGATCAGATGGTGGGAAACTGCAAACGCCCGTGATAAGCAGAAGTGACGTAAACCCCGTGGAGCACCTCGACTTCCACAAGCCACACGAATCACGACACGACAGTATATCCATGAAGAAAAGTCCGTTTCACGCCGACGCGATCTTGTAATGAAATAGTATTCGGAATTATTAACATAATGTTAAGACTAAAAAATTGAAAACTTAAATTGAAACCTGGTTATAACGGGACGGATTAAAAAAATATTCTTAAAAAACGAAAATGATATTATCAGAATTTGTACGTTTTAAAAAATTCGTATAGTTTGTATTAATTTAGATTTTAAGCTGAAAGAACGCCACACTAAAGACCTTGGACTTAGTGTTACAATGGCACTTGCTATTTTTTCCATAAAATTACACACGTTATTGTACGACTGTATTCCATTGCTTCGTTACTTTGCCTTATCCTTTTCAAATGTTTGATAAAGACAGCGATGTATGCACGATGAGAATAAAATTTGAGAGTTGAGCTTCATGGTAGAGGCGGTTATCGTTGCGTGACGGCTAGGTACGTTGTCGACTGCGTCACGGCAATTACCATGTTCCTGAATTCTGTTCTCATCGAATATTAAAATGAAACACGTTTTTAATATTATTTTCTGTGTTTATGTGAGAAGGGACTTTATATGAGGTTCTTGTTATTTTTATGTAGTAACTAGCTGCGCCCCGCGGTTTCACTCGCGTAAATTTCGATGTCGTGGAAAATCATCTCATGACATCCCATGGGAATATTTTTCGGGATAAAAACTATCCTATGTGTTAATCCAAGTCACCCTCTGTGTGTGTCAAATTTCATGAATATAGATTCAGCAGTTTTTGCATGAAGGAGTAACAAACAAACAAACACACATACCTACAAACTTTTACATTTATAATATTAATTAGAACAAGATTATTGCACTGAATTTATAATAAATCTAATAGAAACGGAGGACTTCAAGCGGAATATTTTCTAGTTCAAGCAGTCATACATAAACATCTATAACTGCTAGTTGTAGGTATTGGTTGTTTCATAATATCCTGACCCGCTACCGTACCCGTGCTAATTATTATATGTGGTATATACCAATATAATATACAAATTTTTTTTTTACATCAATTCATATTTAATTGAAAAAATTAAAGAAATTAACTATGAATTATATATTCTACCTAGAAAAAAAGTATTATTTCTGTATAAAAATATATTGATTGAATATAATTTAACCACGTTGTATTCATTAGATTCTTATCCTATATGATAGTTTTATTGCACGACCAGGTGGGACAACAATCTCGATGTAGCAAGGAGCATCTAGATGATGATCCACATTGAGTACCTACATATTTTTTGTTAAAATATTAAAACTTGTTTGTGTTATCCATTAAATTACAGGTCAATGTGACCTCACTGCTATGTTTAAACATTAGCCACTTTACAAACACACATAACTAGCACATCAGTAATTATAATGAGAAAAATTTAAAACTCACCAAATGCACACGTGTCGGAATCATTCTAGATATTTCTGTGGTTCGCTTTAAATCAGGTATAATCTGAAACAAAAATTAGAGATTTTTATAAACAAAATTAAATACTCATTTGTAATGTTTTTTTTTTTTGTTTTGGCAAAATGGCAAAGTAAATGAGTTTTAAATGTTTATGTCCATATCGTAATGATAACCAACCCTCGTACGCCCGTATGGGTTGATATGAACCCCAGCCAGCACCTAGCACACAGTAGCCAGCAGTAGTATCTGTGCCGAGTATGACTGATAATAAGCAATAATAAAGAGCGCAGAATTACGGGGCCTATTTTTAGATTATAGTCGTAAATTCAATGATAAAGTAACAGTTTTTCCGTAGAGTGTGACACAAAAGTTGTAGAATAGTGTAAGGGTCTGAAATGAAATGAAAATGCAAACTTTATTTCGTTATGCATTCTTCGTTATATTAAAAACATAAATGAAATAAATTAACTTATTATTAAAGTGTTAGGAGATGGAAGGGAACAAATGAACAAGGAAGTAACATAATTCCTAGACTCTGTCATCCTAAATATCTTCTCTTCGTTCTGTTATATAGAAAACACATATATAGTATTGATTCGTATATTTATAATACAGCGGTTGTATGTACCCTAGCTTCTGTACGAGTGTGGCAATGTTCTTAGCATCAAAGAAGGCTATACAACAGGAACGGTCGTATATCTTCGGGTAAGCCTATTGTGCTCTCGCCACCTCATTTTGAGCTATTGTTGTCTTCTGATCCGGCGATATAAGTGTTGATTGTATTAAGAACTGTTACGTCTATCTCCCATTGTTCTTTAACATTAAAGAGGCGATTTTCTATATATATTGAACACTTTTACACTGATTGCAGAAAACGGAAAACAAAAGTCGTGTCTGCAACTAAATATAATACTATAGTCCCACAAAGTCTGTTTATCTGTTCATATTTACCATGTGCTCGTCAGGCGGCGATACTTTGTGTTCAATTTGTACCCCCTTTGATGATCTAGTCGAACCCTAGCGACTAAGAGTTGATGATCCTTAATTTAAAGAAACAGTACATCGAATGACATGTTTATAATATCAGTATGTAAGCATTTACAATTTATTAAACATACATTTTATATCAACCTCACTCATTAAAACATTATACTAATTTTTATAGTCTCAATCAATGCTTGTAGCTTACAAAAAAGAAACAGAAAATTAACTTTGTATTTATTACCCTATAGGTTACAATATATGAGATAATTTATTGATAAACAAATCAAATTGTTCACAACAAGACATGAGAGTGAGCTACTTCCAGAAGGCAATAGTCGTAAGCGAATGTCACTCGATGCGCTCGCAGGTAGTTCATAACAACAAATAATGACTTCGCTTGATAACAAATGAGTCATAATGGTTATATAATGATCATCATTCCTTGTAATCTTGACTGTAACAATTATAAGAGTGACGGATATTAAACGCAGTCCGCACTATTCTATTGTGCTCAGTAAATCCTTCTCACTGAAAGCGCGTCCCCAGGCGTAATAAGAGCTTCGACGCCTTCCTTGATACCAAATCTCTAGGGCTGTTACATTTCACTATTCTTTATTTTTGTATATTATAAATATTTTTCCTAAAAATTAAATATTCGTCATATATATAATAACACTAGCTGCGAACTCATAGCATGCGACTTAAAGTTCGGGAAATACAACTATAATTTACAACCAATCGAATATACAAAGACAATTTCATTAATTTCAAGTTGGTTGAGCAGTGTCAGGATAGTTCAAACACGAGCACTCTGACTAGAGATTTTGTATGTCATAAGAATAAAGAGAGGTGATAAAATATGAAATTTATATTACATTACAATTCATCATCATACGTCATCTGTGAAAATTTCAATTGTCATAGTTCATGATATCCCGTCTGGTTTCAAAGACAGACGGACTGAAGTTTTATATAGTATAAAGGAGCAAACGAGCAGTCGGCTACCGACGCCCATAGGCATACGCATAAGGTTTATGTATTATGTAGTAGTAGTTTTTAGTAGGTCTCGTTTTTATTATACAACATGGGACAAAGTAATTTTATCTAATTATTTTTTATTCAAATTTATTTCATAAATCGAATGTATTATTGATTCTGAACCAAACCTGAAAATTTGGCCAGTGACCAAAAAATAACCCTGTATATAAACAATAACCATGGCAACCCTAGTGAGTTGTATGAGAATACCATTTCTTCTCTTTTCCGTTTCATTCTTAGGCTTCGGCTTCATATCAATCATCGTCAATACACGTTCTAATTACCAGCCATTCACACCCAGTCAAACTTAATTATTTTTTTTTCATTATTCAATTTTATCTACTAATAACTAATAAACAGCTTTTTATAAGTTCTTTACTGTGACGACCATTAAAACTTACGAGTCAGGAACAATATGCGTAATTAATAAGGAAAAGTAAAAGAATGGTTTTTTAAATATAATTGAAATGGACCATGATATATTTGAATATAATTGAAATGGATCCATTAGAAGGAGTTTTTATTATATTCAAATGGACTATTTTTAATGACCTATCTATTTATTTGATCGTCTTTTTGTTTGGTAAACTTTATGTTTGCGAAATCATTTTTAATTATACGTATTTTAATTTTTATCAGGTATCTATTAATACCTGAAGCAAAATCATTTTGACTAAAATTTCGCGAACGGAGGAGTTTAAAATTTGGCACACTTATAGTGGTGTATGTGTAAGAGAAGTGCAGAACGCTAATGTTTTTAATATTAATGTTTATAAAGTAATTTAATAAATGTAACTTTACACACACTACCATGCTTTTGACACATTGATACACGTAATTATCGATGAAGTTTATGTGTGTTTTGCAATTGTTAAAAATATAGATAATTACATAATTATGACTGCTACGTACGAGTAAGTACAATTTGTTTAGCTAATCTTATAATAAATTGATGTGGAAAAAATCCAACTGGAACTCGTCGTTTTATCAAATAATTGGAGGTATATAGGCTAATCTAAAGTGGTCTCATGCAATTATTTCCCCTGATGCTATTTCTCATAGCTAACGAATACACACAATTTCATGATAATCGACTTCGAAGTTCAACTACAAACACCGTGATATTAAGCATCGCCACTACAATCGGCACAGGTAACTCATTACACCAACGTCGTAAGCCAGTTTTATAACTAGCTGTAAAATTTTACAGACTCAGGCAAGCTAGTCTCTAGAACTAGCGACTCGTACGTATCGGAAGACAGAAATATTGCTACATAGTAATATCATGTTTCTCACCTTGACAAACCTTCCTGCCATTAATATTTGCTTAACATTTTTAGACTTTTATTTGGGTCTAACTGTGTTTATGAAAAGTATGAATGCGAATTTAGACAGCCGTGACAAGGTTTGACAGGCTGTCGAAAAAGTATTAATACGTGCATATCAAGATAGCGAAAATGAAAACAGGTTTTATTCATAAATAAAAACGTCTTCAGAATAGTTTAATAGCTTTCAAGGCCTTATCGCTTTCTAGTATTAAAGAAACAAACAAAAGACAGTAAAGAATACTTTGAACGGTAGATATTTTATTTTCAAGTACATATTTGAAATTCATTCATACAATAATATAGCCTATTATTTATTAAGCAATTAATGATGGGTATTATACATACTAATAATGATCATTAAAGATTAGCTTGTAATAATATGGCGTCCAGTTCTCGTGTGACCTCTCTAAGCTACCGAACGATGGTTGTTTTTTTGAAAGGCTAAATAGCGAGGATAGGAATCTTTCTCACGGGTGCGGAAACCTTGGGAAAGGAACACGTGCATTCTCAGTTTTCGGAGGACATATTAAATTAGGCTTGCGTTTCTAAGTCGGCTATGCTTGTTTCGTTCAGTTAGCTATTTCACAAACTTTTTATTTGTGTCATTTATTTATTTTAATATAATTAACTGTGATGTTATTTAACCTAAGAGTTTAGGTTTTTTCTTATTTCTTAAAAATTCGAAAAAGGTATTTATTAAGTCGTAAACAGACTCCAAATGGACAATGTAATAATAAAAAAATTAAAACTAATATACTAAAATAATAAAAAATATCAAAACTCTTTTATATTGTAGTGGAGGGGAACAAGCTCCCCTAGGGGTAAGGAACTAACAACATTCCTAGTTGATATCCTCGGAGAGTATAAAAGTGCATCACTTAGTCTCTACTCAATTCCATTTCCGGGTGGTAGAGACCGTACAAAAAACGATAGAGTAGCCGTCACTTGCTTGTATTATATTTAACTAGCTGCGTCCCGCGGTTTCGCCCGCGTAACTTTCGTTCCCCTGCACTGGAAAATAAAAAATCATCCCATGGCATATTCCAATGTCCTATGTGTTAATCCAAGTTACTTTCTATGTGTGTGCCAAATTTCATGAAAATCGGTTCAGCAGTTTTTGCGTTAAGGAGTAACAAACAAGTAAAATTTCGCATTTATAATATTAGTAGGATTAGTCCTACCGTACCAACCCAACCCGATTCCAATGCAGCAATATTGTTTCACATTTTAAAATACAAATGATGTCAGAACGTACTGAGTTTTATAACAATATTTTTAAACTTGCATTTAATATTTTGCGATGATGTCAATTGTGTTACCGAAAGCGTACATTTTTCCGTTCCCTTCATAATAAAGAATTACATTTACATATTTATGTTACAATAAAACAAGTTCATGTCACACTCGGTGGTTCAGGTATTCAACCTCATATGATTCACATGGACAAAATAAATGCCAAGTAATTGGTCGATGAAATCATTATCCCTGCTACTAAAATAATAAAATTATGACTGGTATTATAAAGTCTCTACACAGAAGATAAAAAACGTGTAATAAATCTTCATAGCGCCAAATTCTTAGAGACCCAAATGATTTTCTGCAGTTTGTAAGTACTTCACTCCAAGACCACTACTGTTAAATTTTATATAATTTTTATAATTTCTAATGACTTTTCATCAAAGCGAGAGTTAAGTAAATGATATAATATAATTTGTAGTATTATCCTCATGCGTATGCTATGTTAAAGCTCTCTGGGAGTTTTCTAATGTTTTTTTTTCATCATTTAAGTTTTTAAATAGATATTTTAGATACAAGTTTTAAATGGTAATTTGTATTTGTCCGGCACTTTTTGGGATTCGTAAAAAGATTTTAGTAATTGATGGGTAAAGCCTAATAACAATAATAGTATTAGTCTGTAATCGTGATTATTATATAAAAATATGAAATTTAGCTACGATTGACGTTCTCTGTTTAATATTCACTGAAACCGCAACCTCGGCTACGCGCGGGAAACTTGACAGGGGAAGTAATTACGTCGAGGGAAGTTCGCTGCCCTTGCCTTTATCTTAAGCTCTCTACGTGCTCGATTAAAAAAGTACATTATCTCACTTTCCAATGCAATCTATACGACAGATAATAAACGTTTAATGTGAAAACATTATTTAATACAACAAATGTGACGCGGAGGAAAGATAAAAGATACGTTTCAGTTGCATAATTTAACATATTCAAGTCTCAAATTTCAATTGAATCCACAAAAAAGACAAATTAACATTTGACCACGAAATTTTTCTTTCGTGTTTGGCTCTACACGCCATAACTTAGAACTGTTCCCTATACAGCCAAACGTATGATTCAATTAAGAGTCCATTGTACAAGACAAGTATATAACATGAGTCGTTATCTTGCTTATAAAAACTTCATTTCCAATCCGCTTGTAATTGTGTTTGATTATGATTATACGGTATCTATTAAGGCAATTATAACAAGTGAAGACGTACGTACATGTATTGTGAATGTCAATTACCACAGGTTGCGTCAGTAGCCCCGTCGGTTCCCACGTCTCACGCGTTGTATCAAATTTTACTGTCAAAAACTGTTTTTACTTCATTAAAATGTTGAGATATGAATCATAAACTATGCTCTGCTTACTTAACGTGTGCATCAGTCATGCCATATAATGCCGGGGGGAAGTCGTGAATATCTTAAAAATATGAGTTCGTATCGTTAATAAAAATCATATTAAGTACTAGCTGCGCCCTGCGGTTTCACCCGCATATGTTTCGATCTTGTGGAATTATCGAGACAATATGTAGAATATATGTTGACCCGACCTATTAGTAATATTCATGCAATATTTGAAGTAAACCCATGCAGTACTTTTTGAGTTTAGTCCGGATTTACCTATAAATATATATACCTATAGGTACATACAAATAGTCAAACAGATAAACTGACAAACAGACAAAAATTCTAAAAACTATATTTTTGGCCTCAATATCGATTGTAGATCACTCTCCAAGTATTCTTTTAAAAAATATTCAATGTACAGTTTTGACTTTCTTACGATTTTATTATATAGATAATTATGTTAATGTAAAACGACAAATTACAATAATACTTTTCTGTTAAAAAAAAATCTTTAATAACAATGAAAGAATGGCTAATGAATGTACTGATGTGCTGTCGCATTTAGTCGTAAACGAATACAGATAAAGGATATATTTAATAGAATTACTGAATATAATAAACGCTTACAGTGAGTAAGTGCAAATCAGTGATTTCAAAATACGTATCCTGCGGTGAACAAATCGAAACCCATATTAGTCATAGTGGTTTTTAGTATAAGCTTATTCTCCGGATAGAGTTTGTAGCCTAATGAATAACATTTATTACCGTTCAGCAATTCAGACACAACTCTAATGACAAAAACGAATAGTCAAAAATGTCTTAATGTATATATAATTATGTATAATTTCATCACATACAAAAATGTAAAAATAAAGCTTAGCCCATTATATGATAGTGATGGTTTATAATGTGACGTTGCTGTATTTCTAATATTTTAGATATTTCGTAATATATAATATATAGAAAAAAATATAAAAGGATAATATAAAACTAAGCTTTTGCTCTATCATAAATTTGGTAGAGCTCATTACAAGTATAAGCGTCGGGCAGAGTTCGTTAAACTCTTGTTAATAAGATATAATATTATTATCGTTGCACTACGCCTAAATCGGATGGAAATTTCCGGGAAAGTCTTTACTTAAAAATACCGGCGTAAATTATTCTTCCAACCGGACTCCATAAATTACAAGTAAATCTAAATGTCTTAAAATATTGATAACATTTTGGCTTGTTAGTTGCTTCAGTCGTCTCTTCGCCATAGAGCCCCGTATTATAAGCTGTTAACATTCTGTAATATAAGCGTAATATGCGATACAGCTACGAGGCACATAATTTGTTTTAAGAAATAACAGTAGAGGCGTACGTGGGAATCTCTATGCATTAGTAAAATTTCTTCCATCAAGCCGAATGGTCTGTCATTGGCGTAACGGTGAATGGATGGATTGTATGACTGTGCATGATTACATTAAAATGGAGGCCCACTTTATGTTGAACAGCTATTTTTAAATACACCATTGTAGTAAAACTAGAAAGCTGGTAGATGCTGCGCAGTAGTAGCCTTATGTTTGGTTTCTCTTGAGGTTTCGGCTTTAACTAGGATGATGTATGTGACTGTGAATAGACTGCTTCTGTAAATCGGAAGACTCACTTCGGGTCACTGAGCCAGAAGAGTTATTAGTTTTTTTTTAGTAAATCGGAAAGTTGAGTTCGCTTGATCCTGGAAGGGATGAACAACTGGTACAACTTACAAATATTTGTTTTCTCACTATTTATTGAATTTACCAGTGGGTCGCAAAAGCACTTATTTTCAATTGATTTTAATTAACATCGTAAAAACTATATGTGTTTTTTTTTAAACTAGAACAAGTTTTTTTTTATTATATGTTTTTATTTTTCAATTATTGACAGTCGTTGTTGACACAAAATAAATAAATTTCATTGTAGTTTTAATTATTATTTATTTTCTCCTTTTTTCTATACATCTACTAATAGAGAAAAGAAAGATCATAACTGATTTTATGTGCAGTTTCATAACTTGTACAAAAATTAGCTTTATTTAGATTTTTGTAGTTGTGATATAATAAAATCAATTTGTAAAGCAAAGTTCAATAAAATTAAACATGAAATGGCTGTGGTAATAGTGAATCCATTTAGTTGCAGTTTTCCGTGTTCGCTCCATTCACGTGCGAGATAGGATAATAGAAACGCCTCAGGACATGCTAAATGACTTAAAAGGAGTATGCTAATACTGGACCAAATAGACATTTATATATTGTATACAACATCCTATCGACTTCGCCGCTTGGTACAAATATGTAGAGATTTACTTTTATAGCGATGTATGTATTACATGATGTATTACTAGTATGTATGTAGTGTTAAGTTAAGTAAAATGTAAGTGTTAAGTAAAATATTACATTACGTTTTCAGTGACATACAATTTTCATATTATGTTCGTAGATGTTTTGAAATATTGTTTCTGAGAAAGTATTTTAATTCTTTCTTAAAAAATAAACAATTACTGGTATATGCTAAATTGTAAATGTAGAGTCGATATAATAAATTAAATTATTTGATAAAATTAATTATATAATTATTTTTTTTCATATTATACTTGTCTCTCTCGCGAGTGCCAAGCCTTATGTTTTTATGATATTAATAAATAACCCATACCCATAAAGTATAAACCCATGAAGCCATTTATGCTACAGAATGTGCTAGCAGCTAGAGAAATCCACTTAAACACGCGTGTTCAAGAAATATAAACCTCCTTCTGCACAGCCGTGTAAAAGAGTTATAATAATATTCCGTAAAAGGTATTAAACATCGTTCAGAAATTAATGACGGTGATTAATAAATTGAAACGAGCAATAAGACGAACAAATTGTTGTCTACAGCCTTTGCAGAATAAAGACACAAAGTAACAATAAAATCCATTTTATTGCCTATAGATGGTCTATAATAAAACGCCGGTTGCCTATAAACTTTTGATGTGCATTAGGTAAAAGAAACCTGTTTGGAATCAACTAAAGTATTGTATAACGCGAGGCTTGCAAGTTTCCGTTCGGCCGTTGCCAAGGCTGACCGCAACCCGACCGATGTTAATATTACCTGCTTCGTTTCTGTTTACACCGCCGTGCCTGCGCACCGAATGTAGCCGGGTAATACTGATTCATTACATAGAAAAAAGCAGGTGAATTCGAACAAATTATCTAGTATGACCGCTGTAATTTAGATATGGTTTATTTCGATCTCGCTCTAAGGCTTTGTTATAAAAAGAGAGGGGACAATAAAATATTCTGACAAGTAATTGTGGATCCGCTCCCACGTTATATTTAATACGCTAGTGTTGGAAACACGGATTGGTTTTGAATGAGTCATTTACTTATCAACTTTATTTGCTTTACAAAATATTCGATATTTCATGTCAAAATATTTATTTTTGATTACATTTATGTGCTTTCGATAACCAGATTTCTAACCATTTGATACTCAGAAAAGAGTATCAAAAGTGAAACACTTGTTACTCAGAATATCCTTTTATACAAATATGCCTTTATTTGCGAAACTCGATAGTATTTCTGCACTCTTTCGCGAAGTTAAACATAGATTGATTAACAATGAAGTAAAAGATATCACAATCCTAATCCTGATAAGGCCCCGACAATTTATTTGTGAATTAAACCGCCTACTGGTTGTCCAATGAAAGTCTATTAACAGGGGGTCCTAATTGGTATCAGATAGGATCAGATGTCATTAGCTCAACCTGCGCGGTGGGTCTCGAACCCACGCTCATCGTAAACTGCAACTTCAATTCCGGATATTTAAAAAAAACATATTGGATGAAATCACTGTGAAATTGAAACTACTACAGCAAGAATCATGCCTGACTCATTTTTGATTTGATATTTATTTAGTTAATATTTTTTCTAAATAAATTATTTAATTTAGTCTTTGTAATAATTAAATTTTAATATAATATATATTGTAATATATATTAAGCATAAATAAATTTTCTATAGCAATGTGAACATTGAAATTATTTTTACTGCATTTCCTATGCAATATAAACAATGGATTAGCGAAGAGAAAAATGACAATATGGAAAAAATAATATTCCTTTTAAATGAACCTAACGTCAATGAACTGATAAAAGATAAAATATACACTATCTCGTGACTGATTTAAAACAAGCCTCTATTGTTTTATGTCGGAACTACCGTGACAAAAATAATTGAAGAGTTCTAAACTACCTACTAGATTTACTTTCAGTATTTCAGTATTAGTATTTCATTAGTTAAAAATATTACTAATAATAATAAAAAATCAATAAAATATTGTATTATTGTCATAAATACTAGATTCAACGTCCTAGGGAAAATATCAATTACAATCTTTAATAAAGAGAAAAAAGAAAAGCTGTACCAATGACCAACAAATCTTCTTACGCAAAGCATAGCTCGGCACGCGTCTCATTAAAATAAAAAGAAGAATGTGATAAGCTTGTATACTTGATAGTTATTTAGTGCAAATTGATCTGCCTTATACTATCAGTACTTATTAAAAAATGTAATAGTTCTCTACATTTGTACCCTATTACTCGTAATTTACAAACTTTACTATTCTCGAAAATTAAATCGTATCTATTTATATTCCGCAATTGCTTCTCCAATACATCTTTGGTGTTCCGATACAAATACTATAGCAGGCTAGTCTAGACAGAAAGTTATTAACGTTCTAAATTACTCTAGTTCATATTTTACTGTTTTAATAATATACTTAGTTCAGCCTGTATGCATTTTAGATAGGTATTTTGAGAACACGGCCCATGAATATTTTATGCATGAGGTTTATCCCAGACCTATCTGTACTAGGGTTGCAAGCCTTAATACTTGTTCTTTTATCTGCAACAATCTGGTTATGGAAGCGTTCCTGTTCTATTGGTAGATTTAAGAAATATATTGTTAACTTCGACTTCAAATAGAAAATTATTTTATTTCTTTATGTTTATTAGGCATATCGGGACAAAATATTATATAGGTATTAAGGTATATCAGTAGGTACTGATTATTATTTATGAAACGCAACGCTAGAATTTATCTATGAATAGGGTAAAATGATACAAACTAGAGTTCTATGAATAATATGCGGGTTGTACTTGATATTTTATATTATGATAATTAGGATGTTCCAAATAGTGAGGAAACCCTACGAATAATATATTGAATATCGTTTATGATTTATTACAGGATTTAATAGGCATTGGCTTGTTATTGTAATGAAAACACAGTTGATAGAGGAAACTAATACGTAGTCCTACATTATAGGGTTTACATTAGTGTGCGTCGAATATTCTAGCTCGTAAAACCTTTGGGTACCCATCGTAGGCGTTTCTGTTTGTTAGTCTTGTTGTAGCGTGCTCGTGTAGTGTAATGTCGCTTTTATTGTTCCTATGAGATTAGAATCTATCTGTAGACGAGTTGCGTTATGTTGTGTTCTGCTCTAAACATCCAATACTAAATTAAATTAGGGTTATACAAAGTGCTTCAGTAACTAGACTTAAAGTTTAAGTGAATTTATGTTTTAGACGTAGGTTTTGTTCTTCTACAATAATGTTTTTTGAGAATGTTTAGAGAGGTTATAAGGTTAAACATTATTTTTGCACTCGCATGTTCTTAATTTTGAATTTACTCGCGATGATCAAGATCAAAAGTACGGATATTATAGCTATGTAATAATTTTTGGTAGGCAATAGAGTTATTGTGTAGATGTTTACAATTGATCTGTACTTGAATAGAAAATTTCTAAACAACATGATAATGATGAAGTATGTGACGGATATAAAATTTATACAAGAGGGACTAAAGAAAGTGAACATTTTCAAGAATAAAAATTTGTTGACGGCTGTAGTGGGTCCGTTACGTAAATTGTTTAAAAATAGACAAGCTTATTGAAATCAGAGCTTCTGTAGGAGCGTTGTTATTTTGAGAATAATAGTATTTAATATAGATACAAATATACTGAGAGCTTAGGTATAGACCAAGCTTTTATATGTTAGAACTTAGCTATGTACTTACAACTAAACGTTCCTTTACCGATCGAATAAATTAAAGGACTGCATTAAAAGCTAGTCTCATCCAGAACTATCACGGAGATAAGAGACGCAAATTAAATTCCCTCGCCGATAGCGACACTCGAGAGGCTGAATTATAAAATATACTTTTAAGGGCTCTACATGAAATGGTCATGAGAGTAAAATGTCGAACATTAGTCGCAAGTTTCTCCCAATTACGGTCTCCGGTCGCTCCACGCCGCGGAGAATCCGGCCTGTCGTGACTGTGATAAAAAACTGACGCAAATTGTCGATACGCCTCGTGCACACAATTTCATGCTCCGACTTGAAAGAACAATCTAGTTTCGTCATATTTTAACAATGAGAACAAAATACACGGAAAAAATGTACCCGAAATGTGACACACAAAAAGTGTGATTATTAACACCTTGATCGCTATTTAAATGGTATTTTTACATAAGTGATCTATTTACATTGTCACTTTATTTACTGTGCCATAAGATAATTGTTAATGTTAATGCTCAAAAAAATATTTGAGAAACTACATAACCCTAATAAATTTCTTCCGATGCCAATTAGGTATTCTCATTTTTGATGAAAATTCTTGCCATATAGGTATTTCTCCTATACGTATTGTCTTCCAAGCCAATTTATGATATTTTCTTGACAAAAATGAAAATCATAACCTTTAAACACTCTAGAGCCTGGAAATACATTTTGCCGTTTATATGAAAAAGGTTACGTAATCCGTTTTCATATACCTAAACAACTAAATACTAAATACATTGTTGTAAGTTAAAAGAATATGGAAACCTCATATTATGATATTTTTCAATTAAACAGCAATTGTTACATATAAGTCTATTTGCGAGTTTACTTTGTTTGGGAATCTTAACGATAAAGAAACAAAATAATGTTCCACAACTTAAGCCAATTTGGAGTGTTTTAGCCTATCTTTTCCATTATCAATCGTTTTGTTTGATAGATTTTTATTAGTAATATAATTTGGTGAGCGCTCCTGGCGGCATGGGAACAATAAGACTGTCCAGTCATCGCTTCACACAATTATTTCATGTTGTAACATGGAAGTTCTTGTTCATGCTTAGTGTTGTACAAAATGTTACCGTATTTTAGTTGGGATGGTTTGTATTATTAGTCATTTTATTAACTAACGCAATCTATTTCACAAATTATAACAGCCTTTATAAATATTAAACAATATTCAAAGGTGAATTAAAAAATTTAAAACGGAAATGAAATAATTTATGTGTACGAAAACGAACCGTGCGACTTTTTATTTCTCCTTTCAATCCTGCGAATGTTTTTTGCATAATTTAGTGTGCAATAATAAATATACATATATCCGTTGATCTGAATGAAATATATTTTTATGATTTCATTCAGATCAGCGGCTTATTTTATAAATTATGTATTTACATTTAAAGAAAACGTATAATTTATTCTTTAACAATATATGGACTAGTGATGTTCGTTACAATAAAGCAACTTTAATGGATTTTATCGCTGTTTATTTAATTATTTAACAAGTCCGACGTTTACATACTTACATAACCAGCATAACAGCAACCATAGTAATAATATTCGTGTAAACTTAAGACCTAATTAGTGATGATGTTTTCTTAATATTCAAAGAAGTCGATGAATCCATTTAAATTTAACGATTTTTATAAGTAACAAGCGCATCACTATTGGACTAGTGTTGTCCAGTGACTATACCGAGATATCGATGCTTATCTCCAGCAATTCGTTTCGGGCAGAGGACGCAGCGCGTGACGCCGCCCGTCGATTAGAAATCTCGTCTCGGTTGCCGCAACCGGACGAGCTGTCGATTGACGGTCTCTATTAAATGCTTTAGATGCACGACCACAATTTACATTTTTTGATAACTATGCGTACAATTGAAATTATTTACTATTTATCATCTGTTATTGCTGATGGTAACGAAGCTAGGGCTAAACGTTAAAATATCTATACCGAGTATCTCTTGTCATTGATTATCAATCATCACAACATCCGTCGGACACACCTATCTGGTTCAACCAAGGACCAGTGACAGAGGACTTCTCCCAAAACAAATCAAACACGAGCACAACAAATTAGGTTATCTATTTCATCGATAAAAAAACATTAGTTACATAAATGTTGGTTATAAATTACTTATAATCCAAAAAAAATATGAAATTTTGTTTAAATGTATTGAAAATATTTAAACATCTGATAATGAAAATCCCGCTTCCATAAACCAACACCATAACACCAATAGGACTGGATTTGTCTACAAAATAACATTAAATATACTTCAGCCCAGAACTCTTTTAAATTCTTTATAATTCTTTATAACGTTATGACAACGGCGAACACAGTAGTGTAATTACAATATGAAATATTTTTCAATAAACGATAAAGCAGCAGGCTCGAAGCTATTATTGGTAGTTTATTAAATACTATCGAACACTTTAATAGGTATGGCAGAAATGTTATGATCAATTTTCACAGCAGGGAAGAGCTTTAGCGAAATTTAAATATGGAATAATAAAAACGTAGGATTGACATCATTAGCAACACTGGTTACTCAGATATGGCTTCAGCGATTCTCTGACAATACACGTCTTGGCAAATCGACAACGGCTCCGTCAATTAAGTTTAATTAAAAATGTTATCGTGTCAATTATCAAAAAGAGATATAGTTCATCAATAGTATTGAAACGCATCGGCAAATATAGAAACAAGTGTGATGAGATGTAATTATTAAATGTGTGGAATATTCGTCATTACAAAAACCCAACGGCAAGATCCTTAATTTTTATTGATGATTTAAAAAACTAGTTAAAAAACTAGTTAAAAAACTAAAAACTGGTTCGAATAATATATTTGTCGCTTAAAACCAAACGCGAACAAAACGTTGTAAAATAAGCAATAAAAAGGTAACAAATATACAAATGCATGAATGCGATTAATCTCCACACAAGTTCGCCGGAGGCAAAATGCTAACTGGTAAAACTTATTCATCAAGTGTGTAAAATAAAAGTAAATATTCACTTTTGATGAAAAATCGCTATGGAATCGCGGCAATTTCTCACTTTAATGAGGCAAAATAGCTTAGCCATCTGTTAGGAGTAAAGAATCTTATTTATCACCATAATAGGGTAGGAACGCACAATTATCATTTTTACTCAAACTGTATCCGTTTTGACGCGATCAGATCACTCCGATAGCATCTATGCACTTTAATGAACGACACTTCTCGGCGTAAGATGGATCGATACTTGTTTTAAGGAGTGAGCAGCCGTTAGACAAAACCATGTAAGGATTTACGGAGGTGCACGTATTTGCATACCGTAGACGTCCCACTGACAAAACAGATTTGTTAGTAAACAGGTTTTGTGACAAATATACTTTTTCAGCTTGTAAATCTATACTGATATTATAAAGAAGTAGTTTCTAACTATTTGTTTGAAAGGGATTATCTTCGGAAATAATTGTCTGATCGTAAAAGTTATACAACTAAAAGAAAGATATACTTATTCAGAAGTAACGTGCAATATAATTATACTTTTTATTGGAGACATTATTTACGACGCTCAACGAAGTGGGCTAGAGTCAAGTATTTTATGAAATTAAACTTTACATAACATCGAATTCATCCCTTAAAAGTTATAACATAATGGAGCCTATTCTTTACATTGTGCCTGTTTGCCCTAACATTGAAAATAGAAAGGCGAATTTTAAATCGACAAATCTTATTAAATTGTCACATTACTATCTTGGTGGTGACTGGTGTTGATTCATTGTGACGAACTCTAATCTGTTATAAGAAAGGAAGAGCGGTTGCAATGAAATCAAAGTTGTCGTTTTAATCTCATAGTTAATATGTTAATTAGTTTTATTTAATAAAGTGTATACTGTATATATCTCTTTCTATCTTTCTGACTACCCTTATGGACTACTTGTCTGTTTTAATTAAAATTTTTGATTTAATTTGTACATCATTTAAAAATATTTTAGTAAGTAATTTTAGTTAAAAACATCAAAAAACAATGTCATTAAATAATTTTACAAATTTGTCCGAACTCCATACCATACATGTTATTCTTTTTGAGGCTTCTATGTGGCAGACCATCCACTGATGTTTACTTAAGAAACTGCTAAAGTAAAAAAGTAAGCTTAAAGATCATTGACCTAATAACTTTTAGCAATAACAAGCACGTTTGTCCGCATAGCAACAATATGAAATTAGAATGAATTAAAAATGTTTTACCATCATGTAGTATACATTTTTTGAGTACTTTTTTGCTTATGCCTTAAAATTCTAAGTAACTGATATTGTGGGGTACAGTTCGTAATAAGTTTCCCACAAGGAGGCAAGCAGTTGATAATAATATAGAGTAAACTCTAATAAACTATTAGTGATATTACTGATGATCTGGGTAATTAACGGGTCTTGAATCAGATTTGGTTTCTGAGTGTCGGTGAATACTCACCACGAGAACTGGGACTGTGCAACAAAATTCATCACACGTGTAAAATTGTAAATTCAATCGACAAAAATATATATTTGGTCGTTTGGATTTACAATTTTACTTATATAATGTTCGATTCTTATATAATCGTATAAATAAATAGTGACAATGCAATTATTGTTATGAGTCACGAACGGAAAACTTGTCACTAGATATTTTCTTGCGGTGCAGTGGTTAGATTACGACGATTGAGAGACATTCGAATTACTCATCATCAATATTCATGCGTTCCACGGCCTCTTTCAACTATTGCCCAAATGAGCCATCCTCTACTGCTTATTTATTACCAATAGCTAAATTTAACACTTGTTATTGCGCCGTGCTATTTAAATTTAACTATATTACGAGCAATTTAGTGACAAACCCCAACCAACCTTTGGCTGCGGGTTTTCTTGCTACATATGCTTGTCGTATTACGGTGAGTTTTAACTGCCGCTAGGTGGTTATAAGTTAAGAGTACCCCAATACTGTTTTGGATGTAAATACATCTTATAGTGAAGTTAATTTACTATCACGCAGCAATAAATTTAAAGTTGATTGCAAGAATATCGTACAACAGCGTCATAAAATAAAGCTAACTACTGCGTTTGCCAACGCCTGCTCAGCGAGGCTTGACCACGGCAACGAACTGTTGGCTTGGTCACGTGTTACTCAACCAGCCACCGGCTATTGTAACCTATTAGAACCTGCCAAATAGACAATTTTTATTAATAATGATTACACTAGAAATTATTCAGCATGTAAAATATGCGGATTGTACTTTATACCATGTATCGAAATTGTAAAATGATATTAAAATCTGAAATGAAAAGATAACAGTCTTTTTAGCCAGTTAAAAAAATAAGATGTTTTTCATTATTTTTATTTCATTTCGAATTAATGAAGATGGCTATTATGCATGGAATGAAAATTTTAAAGTTGTCATGAAAATATTCCACCGTTTCTGGTTTTAATTTTAGTGACACTTTTATTACAGAAAACGTGGTCATAATAGTTTCTTTTTACCACACACCTCAGGGCCAAGGCGTCTTGAAAGTCTTGGTAACCGATAATAGCAGACAACGGTGACAGGGTTGATATTAGACACCCGTGCTAATACATGTTCTTATACACGTCAGTGATATTTGTAGTTGCATTATAGGCTGTCCGCGGCGGTGGGAAAAATTTACTGGTTTTATCAACGTTACCGAATTACAACCTTAGCTCTTCGATTATGCGCGATCTGCTCTTCAATTTCGTTAAATTGGGATTTTCTTTATCATTTTTCCTTATCATATTGAGTTTAAAGCTAGGCAAACAATTTTTACATTAACAATTTTTTACCAGTACTTAAGCAAGTGAGTAATCCAATCAGATTTATCGTTTTCTTACAATTTTTCGATGATTAATTTCATGTAGAAAAGTGATGGAGGACTTTCAGTTAATTAAGTAAGATTAGCCCATAGATGTTAGACATTTACTATGGTCCAATGGTTTTGTTAGCTACGAGCACTGCCATTGATTTTATTGCTATTGACTATATATTATTGCTATTGTAAATCCTGCGTAGAAATTTCAGAATTTAGATTATGTTACCATAGATATTTATACATTCTAGTAAAATATTTGGAACTCATATGTCTGGATCAAAATCAAATTTCAGGAATACATAGGCCATTTAGGGTCTAGATTATAAATCAGCATAGCAAGACATGGAAAAGATATTATAATTGAACATTTTCCCAGAAATAATTTTATCGTTGGAAAACACATGAAACACAAAAGAACAATGACCCAGATCCACCACGATAACTATCGAAATGACGCATGGAATCGATAACAGAAACCGAACACGCACGCACTCCAACACTTTATCAAACCAACCAATATTTACCCAAGTAACAGCCACACGCGAAATGAAGCAGCCGTGTGAACGGACCTCTAATTACATTAGAACCCTAGCAAATCGCACCAGAAACGTCTCACTCGACGCGAGCATCGTTCAAATAATAAAAAATATTATAACCTACCTATTGAAAGGGCAGCTGCGTTATAGAAATGGCAGATGTGTTCGACCGTTAGTATTTAATAAAAGGCCCTATCGAGACGTTTATATCTGCAAATTAATTTTCTGAAGAGCTTACCTTCGGCCCGTGCTCGTGGAGAAAGCCGCAGCGCTGGCGCACTCACTAACAGCACACGTGCACGAACGCCGCGCGCACCTGTCACGGACTGACTAGCCATTTTCATATTTTATTGTATTTATGTGCGGGCGAGGCGCGCGCGCAGCCCGACACAGTGTGGTGGACTGACTGTCGACGCGCACGAAACCTGTGCTCACCTGTCCCCTCCCCTCCATCAGGAACCGGATGGCTCTCCAAAACAAAACGGTCAACAAAGGACGTGCCACGAATGTTCGCGCCACCGGTCGGATCCACATAGAAAGGTCGAGGGGGCTGGTCGATGGGGCGCACTGTTTGTGCACCACCTGACTCACGCGCCGAAAATCGAATCGATGATTTACGGTCTGTCGATAAATCGACTTTCAGATCCATTGTTCCGATTGCTGGAAGAGTAATTAGAACAGTTGAAACTGATGACAATAGCTTATTTGTAAATGCAAATGAGGCAAGCGATATAGAAAAATCCACAGCGATTGTTGATACAAAAAGGTTTGTCAACAGCTGAAACGACAAAACTGGAAATAATGATTGCACAATTAATCGTCAACAATGCATTAGTAAACAAACAATTGTGTTCGGAGCGAATATTCAAATTATTCTCAGAGCTGTGAGCTCCGTGAACACTGAATACCTATCGGCTATCATATTTACTAATAGCGCCGCGATAATGTTATTTGATAGAAACGTTCAATCGTTATCAATGTCTCACAGATATCATCAGATAGTGATTTGTAATCGATATTTAGTCTCTTTTGAAATGCATAAGTACATTTGCCTACTCGAAGTGATTTATAATATAGCAGCAACAAAAAAAATATTCAGATTTTTTAGAATATTAAATCAATCGCATATTGGAATCAATTTACAAGTGAATAAAGTACGCAACGCGACGGTCGCTAGTACACGGCTAGTGCGCTTTGAGAAAGTAATAATGTATTACAATAACATTCGGTACATGAGTTGTAAATACTATTTCCGTTCACACAAGTATTACGACAGAATTTTCGGTCGCGCGATAAACAATACAGTTGCGACTACGATAACCGTGCAGGCGAGATAACGCTGAAACTGAAGCTTACTAGTTCTTGTATTGATAAAACGTACGACTAAGGCTCAACGGTGACTAACAAGCAAATATTGACATGCATTTAGGTTAGTACATTCTTGAAAATAAATTATATCGCCCAGTTTATTGAGTTTTACATTATTATCATTATATTATATTAAGCCCTATATTACGTGTCTCATTGTTGGGTTTCTTTGTCCAGAGGCATGTATACATAAGGTTCATCTCTCCATCTCCTTTTTTGATCTGCCGCGTCGCCTCTTTATGTCTGATAGAGTATTAGATTAATTAACTGGAATGTACAGAACAAGCTGAGCGCTGTAACCTCTGCATCCTAATAGTGGATCAAACAGGGTTTACTCTACTAGCTTACTATTGGCCTTCTCTTCATTTTATTTAGCATACGATGAAAACAGTACATTTGTAACTAGTTATGATGTTTTCCCGTTCACTATTGATCACGATCAGAACAGTATTTCCGACCGGGGGATCGTAAAAACCGATCCGGTCGTGAAACTTGTTTGTAGGGACACAAAGAAACAAAGTTGCAAACTCTACCTCTTTTTAATAGAAGTGAAATCGACCTAAGTAAATATCATACTGAAAAAAAGGCTAATTGTTGTAATAAGAGTATAATTTCTAACCCTTCGCGGATAGCGAGCTCTCTCTCGCTGGTCAAAATTTTGGAACGAACAGTTCTGATTCTTATTATATATGGCATGAACTAAACTAAATAAATTTAGATCCGATATAATTTTTAAAGAAGATTAGAGAACGCTTATCAGTTTCATGGTTCATTGACACTCATATTAGGAGACAAGGACTTCCGTTAGTTGTCTTAGCATGATTTAGGGCACTTTTTTTATTATATTGAAATATTTGTTGTGTTGTTAATATTTATTTACCTATGAACCTATGTATAGCTATGTATTCTAAGTAATTACGGACACAATGTAAATTTACTATTAAGAGGTAGTGGTGTAGCCGAATTTGGCCGGCACGACTGGAGAGGTACCTCTCGCTTACATGGCACCGGCGTAAAGTACCAGTTATGCCGTCGCGTTTCGTGCGGTGTGTAAGTAGAAAGCAGCGCAACGCGTATGAAAAACGTCTATGCGAATGTCTATGGGAGTCGGTAGTCATGAAAAAAGGCTCCGACGACTAGAAAAACTAATCGTTTCCTTCTCGATCTCCTCTCCTTTAACCGCACAAGTCTATCGACCGGCAGTCATCGTCAGCATGTAATCACTCATCAGTCTTCCTGTACGGCAATGACAGACAAGACAGATGCTGTTAACAACATGATAATGTGTTGTTGCTAAATGAAGGAATTAACAAAGTCGAATCTGCATTTGTGATTTTCTGTTCATCGTCTTAAAGGTCTTAAAAATGCTTTAAAAATGCTCTTTCATATTATATTTTATTACTTACTCAAATTGAAGTCCTAATCTCGAACTTGAAAAAAGAAAGAGGCTTGATTTGAGCATATTTAGGCCTTAAATACAATGAGAAGAAAATCACAAAAATGCAGTTCCGACTTTGTTAATTCCTTCAGTCTTTACCCTTAAACTTATCGATTATTATGTTTCTGATTCATGTTTTTTCCTCCGTCAAAAGTCATCAGTGTGGAAGAAATTCAATACCACACCGGACGGCTCCTCATATCCGTAGACACAAAAACTTCATCTAGCCTCCGTCAGATATTATACACCACGTCCTGTCGTCGAGCAATTGTCGAGGGAAAAAACCTTTCTAAAAAGACATCATGGAACGTAACATAAGACGCGTACTAGGATTAGATTCAGATGTGGATGAAGACAGTCTAATGACCACGATGATGACGACGACTCTCTTATAGAGACTATACTTCACATGGCCTATGGAGGTGGGAGGAGAAAGGCGGGCACCGCATCTGTGTAGTTTCTACACGGATGTCTATGGGCGTCGGTAGTCATGAAAATGGCTCCGACTGTTCGTTTGCCCCACTATATTAAAAAAAAAAAAAACATGAACATCCGCATTGAGGATGCAGATACGTTTCCTTCCTCCTCCCTCCGTGGGCCACCGGCAATTCACTCGCCGCACTAAACGCGACAGCACATCTGTCGCTTACGGCGCCGGTATCGTGTGACCGAGTGGTACCTCCTCAGATGCCGTCCATTCAACTGCACAGAAGCACAGCACTATATGTATTTTTACAAAGCTAGAGGCAACAGATAAGAATCCGGGTCGATATACCGTTTCGTTAACTGATTTGAAATATATTTCTGAAACCTTTTTAAGAAATATACAAATAAGGCTGAGTAGTGAGTACTCTTCTCACACAAAGCAGTATGCTATCGTTCTGACTTGCAGCGCCGGATCCTGGTGCGGGCTTAGAAGGTCTGCAGCCATTAAGTCTTAGGAGGCTTAAAATCTTTATTAGATTGTAGATCATAAGATGTCTGATATACCTGCTAAGAGGCTATAAAAACATCAATACTTTGACTAACCAATCAGGCTCCTATTCGTCCATACGATTACGGAGTACGTAATATGGCTTCTGTATTTTTTTATAGCATAAGGGGGCAAACGAGCAATCAGAGCCATGCATTCATGACTACTGACTGCCATAGACATCCGCATAGAGCCTGTATATATGCAATGCCCCCTTTCTCCCTCTTCTCCCTCTATAGGCCACCGGCTACTTACACACCATACGAAACATGACAGCATAGCTGTCACTTTACACTGGTTTCATGTAGGAGGCACCTCTAGTGCCTCCTAGAGGTACCTCCAGTGTGGCACTACCTTTTACTAATTATTACGTATTTCGGGTGACAATGTCATACCAGTTTAAATTCCTTTAAACGCTCAAGAATTAACTCATAAAGGTTACAGGACTTTTAAATGATAAAGAATGATAAATAAAAAGTGGTATAACACCTTGTATTGGGAATGTACAAATGTCCGCCAGGAGCCGCCACATCTGCCAGGCCGCAATTAATAGTTGACGCGTCGCCACCGAGTTAGAAACCCGGCCGGATCAGCTGTTGTAACCGACAACGTGACATCAACTGGCTGGCCGTATTGTAAATTAATTATAATTAAATAAAAGTCAATTGACGGCTTTTGATGGCTACTTATTTCACGGTATCCAGGGATTTTTTTCACTTCTTTTTTGAAGGGTTTAAGTTTTATTAAGTTCACAATTTTTGATACCCTGCCTTTCAAACCTTTCTCCGCGTGATCCCACAAAAATCTATGTGTATCTATCTACAAGTCTATTCATCGATAGATAGATACACTAAGTATTTTTAATTCTTTTTGAGTTTCTCTTATTATGAACCAAAAACGGATATGTCATCTGGTAAAATAGATCGTTTAGTGGTAGAGTACTGCATTGCCGTTCTCGCAATATATGTTACATATGTACTTATGTTATAACGTTCAAACTCGTCATAAAATTTCAATAAACCAACTATCAAAAAGAGAAGCTGCTATCGATATGTTACAGCCGATTTAGGCGCACAAGATTAAGACCTCTGGCACACAAAATATTGGCCGTGATGCTGTCGCATTTCGAACAGTTAGTTGGACAGTTTCGACCAGTGTATCTTACACTGCAAACATTTCCCCTAAAGTATTAGCCAAGATAAATTTCAACAGCGATATTTTTTTCACCAAAATGTATATATTTATATTTTCTTTAAAGGCCATTCGTATTATACTAAAAATTTAACATTTTCTTATTAGCGAGTTGTACGTGTTAACAGTTAATTCGATACTTTACGTTTATTATCCCCACATTGTATGTACGGTTCTTTATAAATAACACGTTACAGCTTTCACACTTGCCATTTTAATGACCGCAAGAAGATCGGGTTCGTATTTTTTAACGAAAAATATAAAAAACGATGCCAACGTTAAAATTTCAACCTTTTACCAGTGGTTTACATTATGTAATGTCAAACTTTTTACAGATTATATACCTACTAGTCAAGCGTTTGAAATAGATAGACGCATAACGCGTTTGTTACTAAATATCCGAGAGCACGATAGTGTCCCCGCCAAGACGAGCGAAGCGAAGCGCTAGGGCACAAGTTCGACATGGTCACATAGATCGGGTACTCTTCAAAGGTGGTATCAAAATTCTACTACGCAATCGGCATATAAAGAGAGTGACGATTGTGGAGTGCCACTTTGTTCTCTCGACTAGCAGCGCAACTGGTGTAAGGATATGTTGTTGTTATATTGATATAGGTATATTAAAAATGAAGAACTATTTAATATATTATACTTTCAGCTTTTACAATTAATATTTCAATACGAATTTTCAGTCTCTATTGGTTAATATAGTGTCCTTTCGCAAAAAAAAATAGAATAAAACTGCTGAAATTATGATATCAAATTATTGTCAAAAGATTATAATGAAAAAAACGAATAAATCAATTCACATTTTATAGCACTTAAACTACACAATCTAGAGATAGGTAATATAAATTACACAAAGGTAGCGGGCATATATCATTTATTTTATTTTTTATAAGCCACGGTACGGGTGCAATGCGACCGAATTGGATTGGGACAAAAGGACTTGTACCACTCTCTTTCTCTTGCTTTCTTTCATAGGACTGACACGTTCGTTAGGGCCGTGCTATCATATTTTAGAAAACGACAGCCAAATAATATGTAACGTGACTACTTTACATTCTAGGCCAAATGTGACAAAACTTACATACTACAAAAGAAAAGAGAAAATAGACCTTTAATACATTTTTCGCTTAATTGAAGTCCACGGAAGATAACAATTTTCCAACGCAACTGTGCGACAATAAATATAATTCCCGGTAAGAATTTAACTCTATATAGATAGAAAATATCTCGCGAACATTATAAATTATCCCCGGCACTATCGCAGGTTGCTATCAAGCGCGTGCTACTAACAGCTGTGGGGCCAGATGCTCTTCTGCTGAATCCTTTACAAATACGAGTTATACAACCGTTTTTTGACCTTATAAGTCACGTGTGCTCACTATAAGAGGAACAACCATAACTCAACATACCTTTTATTGATTTATTATTCACATAAACTGCATAAATCTATTGCTTATGCTCTTTATGTTGTTTTATTACCATTACTTATATTCCTGCGGACCAATATAGTTTTTATCGATTATAAAACCCGATGGTAATTATACAAATTACGACTTAGTTTTATCTTTTATCTTTTATCTATGGTAATTGCATAATTTTATCTTTCTTTTAATGATGAAACTGCTTTTATGTAACTTAATAATTGTTGGCTGTATGCTTTTTAGTTTACAACCGGATGGGCAGATACGAAAAATACAGATCTCAGTGTTTTACCATTGATATTTAGTGTGATGATCTAATAGGCATTGATGTCACCAACATAGCACGTTAATGAATACATCAATTATACTTATGAAATAGTAGTAGTATGTATCGACCAGGAAGACGATGGCGCCTATGATAATAATGATGGAGACCTGGTGACCCGAAATACAGGCCCCTAAAGTCTAGCTTGGACACCAGTCTACCACAACATACCAAGGTTTGTATTTTATAATTTTGTACTGCATAAATACTGTATTAAAATGTGTATTGTGGTGAGAAAAAAATATTATGAATTAAGAATTGTTATTCATAATAATAATAACATTATAGGTGACGGGAGTCATAAAAAAAACCCGCCTGACAGTTACCATACAATAAAAAAAATGGTACCCATATGTATTTAGGCAAATTTGTATCTTGTTTTGACATTTCTGTCTATTTGCGTATTTTGTGATGTTTGTGAACACGGCGCACTTTTCAAAAGCTGTATCCGCACCTGCAGGCATCTGAAGGTGCAGATGTCTATGAGCTATGGTAATCACTTACTACGAAGTGCCGCAGCGGCCCGCTTGCCACCTTTATAATACAATTTAAATATCTTTCTTATCTTGGATATAAATAGACAATGATCAGAGAAAAATGTTTCTCATGATTGTATGACAAAAGCTTACTGTGCTTTATTTTTTATTTTACTACAAATGAACTACTAGTTGAGCAGGGCAGTTTCTCTCACGTAAAATTCGTCATACATTATATGTATGTGCTTATTATGCTGCTAACGTGTGGAAAATCCCTCGGGTACGATCTCATATTCGGGGGCAGAAGAAAGAGATGGTTATGTCGGACTCGAACCGACTAAAACCACACGGTATTACGTCGTCTTGTCGTTGTGATATTGGTCTCTACGAAAGCTGCCGTGAACCTAGGCCCGCTACGGTTGATATTTGATGAGGCGAGTACGAAGTACATACCGGCTACCTTCGGTCTTCCTCTGCTAGGGTGCTGGATCCCCAACCAGCGCCCCAAGAAAGCGCTCATGGAGGTTGGAGATCATGAAAGGTAGCAGATTATTGTAATTTATTGTATTTTTGTTTCTTAGGTAATGACTTTTTACCTGAGAAACAAGAATACAATAAATTACAATAATCTGCTACCGTGTCACTATATCAACCAACAAATTTCAAAGAAAGGCAACACAGATAAATAGAACCAAACAAGTCTACACTAATAAATGCAATTGATATCAATGTCAGCTGTTGCAAATATATTAGAATTAATCATTAGGAATAGAGTTTAGATATAAAACACTTAATGCCCACGAATAGGGACATATAGTAATTTCTGTTATAAATCTATGTTATGGAGCTTTATTCCTAGTATCCGTTGGATGCACTAATAGGCCTCTTTAATTGCCTCATTACGGTAACTTTGTAACGCAGCATATTCACTGTTTATATTATTGCCTTAATGATCAATAATATTATATTGAATCGTAATTATTATTATGTTACGGTTTAGATATAATTTCCTTAAATATCTGTCGTATTATATATTGAATCACAATTATTATTATGTTACGGTTTAGAAATAGAATTTAATTAAATAACTATCGTATTATACATTGAATCGTAATTATTATTTTGTTACAATTTAGAGATAATTTCCTTAAATACCTATCGTAAATGACGCTGATATCATCAATAAATATCGCATAGTTATTAAAAATTTGATAAATTTACAATTGTTAATTAAATTCTATTTACTTTTTATTCCTTATTGAATGAAAATCGATTATTAGTTAAAACTTAAGATCCCTGTTAAATTAATTATAAGATTGTCGCATTATTCCTATTATTATTTCATTCTTAATTATACAGACATACATCTCTATATTGTTTTATCACTCATTTCATTTCATCAATCCATTGATTAAGCTCATAGATCCTTTTTTTAACGTAAGCGAATACTGTTGTGTCCAGTGTTATCATCTGAGATTACATCATTAACGATAAGTGTTTGTTAATTGTGACATAATTATGTTCTGTGATCTAACAGATGAGTAATATTGTGATAACTAAACAGAGCTCCAATGACACCACACATTACATCCACTTTAAATCGACTAAAATGCATGAAAAGTTTGAAAATTACTGAATATTAATTGGTAAGCTGTGCCCCGGGGTTTCACCCGCATCACATAAGTAACCATATTCATTTACTATTCCAGTCCCTTAGGGGTTGAAATTTTAAAAATCCTACGTCAGAAAACCTTTGTGGGCTCATGTACAACAACTTTGCCAAAGATCATCACTTGATCAAATGTATACGATTCTATAAAGGACATACAGACAAACATTCATTATTATTTTATTGGTAATTTATAAAAAGTTTTCCCAAAAAAACGCTTTCCCAAGATGTGTCAAAAAGTTTGACTTAAAAGTAAGAATCATTTAAGCAGTGCAGAGGAAGGTGAAGCATTAAACTCTCGTTAGAGCGGCATGCTTTGATCGGTCAAGCGACACAATTCTTATTTTTTTTTTTCAA
>LUGF01028163.1:205453-218204 GCA_001625245.1 Calycopis cecrops | reverse complement strand
ACATATAATACATAGATAAACATCCATGACCTAGGCGGGATTCGAACCCGCGACCCCTGGCGCAACATGCTCCGCTTATCCGAGCCCTGTACCACTGCGCCAGCCGGTCGTCATATATCGTATATCCTCTATGCGGATGACTTGGGCGTCGGTAGTCATGAAAATGGCTCCTGCCACCCCACCTTCATGATTGCTCATTTACTACTTTATACTATAAAACAAACGTAAAAATTGGACGTTTTGAATCTTTGCGGGTATTGTTAGATTGCAGATTTCATTCCTGTGTTCCAGAGATGTATATTAATGGACCTAAGGTGTAGTTACGAATGTAATAGTCCAGCTGCCTCAACGATTTTACTGCACGACGTTGTGTTGCGGGCAAGTTGTTATTTGACCACTTTACTACTTTAAAGCGACATTATTTTCTTGATTATGACGTACAGATTTAAACGTTTTAAATCTTTTAATGGAGTGTGACATTACTGGTTATCATGCCTACCCAGAGATGTGATAGTGTACTAACGGTTTCACTAGTCCAACTAAGGATTGCTCATACTCTGAATAATAAAAACATCATTAGAAAAAAACAACATATAAATTTTGTAAAATAACATCCGAGCTTGTACTGCAAGTTAAATAATATATTCTCTGGCTTTTATTTAAAGCAGTCTACGATAAATATCTATGTAAATTATGTGGAATGGATATATAAAAATACAGTAATATATTTAGAAAATATTATATTATTGCTCTGATTTCTTTAGTTTTAAGAATATTACACAATTATCCTATTAATATATAAATGCGAAAGTTTGTATTTTTGTTTGTTTGTTTGTTTGTATGTTCGTTTGTTTGTTTGTTTGTTACTTCTTCACGCAAAAACCGCTGAACCGATTTTCATGAAATTTGTCACATACGTAGCGAGTAACTTGGATTAACAGATAGGATAGTTTTTATCCCGAAAAAGTGTTCCTATGGGATGCCATGGGGTGATTTTCCACGAGAATTCAATTGACACGGGTGAAACGCAGGGGCGCAGTTAGTATTACATAATTCAATTCTCTTTATTTCAAAAATTCTATCTATTGCTTATGTATTACGATTTGCAAATGAAGCTCTTTAAGTGCAGCTAAGTAACAAATAATTACATACCTACCTACTTGTAATGACTTACTAATGTCAATTAGGATTACTAACACTAAAGCAAGAGGTTATAGTCCATGCTGCATTGTAACTGAATTAGGCCGGCACGGAGAGGTGCTCCTCGGTCACACAACGCCGTCTTAAAAGTTATGGCTATGCTATCGCGTTTCGTGCGGCTTGTGCGCCGGTGGATCATTGTGGGCGTTGATCATCAAATAGGACCATTGATCGTTTAATTCGAATAAAAAGAACCTCCACAACCCTTACTCCTTAGATCATAAAAGTACAGAAAACAACATTATTTGTCCTTTGTACTCAACCAGTTTAGTAAGAGGTAGTGCCACACTGCATGCTTGCATGCAGCCGAATTGGGCCGGCACGACCGGGGAGGTACCTCTCGCTTACACGAGACCTGCGTAAAGTGACAGCTGTGCTGTCGCGTTTCGTGCGGTGTGTAAGTAGCCGGTGGCCCATGGAGGTGGGAGGAGAAAGGGGGGCAGCGCAAATGTATATTCTCTATGCAGATGTCTATGGGCGTCGGTAGTCATGAAAATGGCTACAACTGCTCGTTTGCCCCCCTATACCATAAAAAAAAAAACCATTAGATTCCATAACGATCATGTCAAACCTGACCACAACTTGATTTGCAATAAAGTGTAAAAGTAACTCGAGAAACGTTTCAGATACAAATATAAACCGTTTTAAAGATAATGCCGATTCGTTCCGATGTGATGCGACTGGTGTTTCAATCATAGAATCAATTCGTCGCGAAGCCGACGCGCCGGGGTCGTCGACCCCGCGCCATGCACTCGCAGCACAAAATACCTAGGTTTTTTGTTCTAGCACTCTGATGGAAGCGACTCAGCGATTTGACGGCGTAAAAAGCGTCAGTTTCGTAATTGTTGACGGCGTGATTAGATTTATTTAAACATGAGGTCTGTATTAACATTACAACATGTTTAGAATAAAGCAGCTAGACTTTAAATTAAAATAGATGACATTAGTGTACTTAATTTAAAATAACACATTTTGAACTTTTGGTGTTATTGGCGAGGATGGTGCGTCCAAATATTTTTTTTTACAGTAGGTATAAAAACGAGCAATTGAAGCCATTTTAAGGACTGCCGCCGCCCTCAAACATGCGCAAATAGTTTATAGTTTTTTGCCCTTCTTCCTCCTTTGCTTCCACGGACCATCAAACACACACCCGAAACTCGACAGTGCCAGTCCAGTGCGACTACTATGGAGCACTACCTCTTACAATTTTACCTCCACTTTGATACAAATTTTATTGTCTAATGTTAAACCATTGAAAAAAGTAACGGTCTAACTAATAAACAGTCTGTTCTCGATCACCTCTGATATCTAGTTCCTAATCTAGCCTGATAGAAATGATCGAATAATATTTTTAAATGCATTTTTATATGAATGCCCTAATACATTGGCCTTTAGGTTCCAACCGGAACTTTCCAGAACCGCATCAAACCCGACTTCGTAGCCGTTATGCGCCGGTAGACGTGGGATAATTTTAAAATATTTCTCAAAACTGTACATTTTTTACCATAACTTAAAATTCAGTTGAAAAAATAACACGCTTATAACTTTATTCATACCATTTATAGCAGGTACCTCACATAAAGTACCTGATAGCTTTTCCCCGCGGCTTCGCTCGCGTTGAAGCCCTTCAATAAAGATCAATGAACATTACATTCCAATAGCAAAAGAATTCAATATCTGCCACAATATTTTTAACCCTCCTAAAAAAAATTTTTTTTTTTTTAATAAAAAGTATCCTATGTCATTTCTAATACCTCTGGGAATATGTTTAAAAAATAAAAAAAATCATGATGATCGGTTGAGTAGTTTCGGCGTGAAAGCGTAACAAACAAACTCACATTCACATTTATAATATCAGTTGGAAGTGCGGAGTGCCGAGTGCCGAGTGCTCTGGTGATGTATTGTTTATGAAATATATGCGCTGGTGGCGCCCTAGAAAGTCTAGAAACTGTGACTAACATGCGGCGAAATAATTAACTCAGATTTATTGTTGTAGAGTCAAATGCGCAGACGAATCACTTTCCAGTAAATGATTATTTAGATTTTTGTATTTTACTTTAAAATAAGGACAAGTCTTAATCATCTTCATCAACTTAGTAAATGTAATATTATAGCCCGTATAAAATTATTTGTCAATACTAATATATAAAGAGGAAATATTTTTTTTTGGTATCAAATACGCTCCAAAACTACTAGACAGATTTTTATCTAATAAGAAAGGCTATATTACCAGGATTATTTTATTGCGATTGAACATTTTTTTTTTGACGCCCAACAAAGTAGTCACGTGTCTCCTGGTATTAAAAAAAATTTGTGATTTTTTTTAAATCATCGGAAGTAATACTCACGGATTAAATTTTAGATGGTAACGAAATTTTTAAATCAATGAAACTATGAACTGAAAAGATTTAATAATTATTAATCTACTGTTATAACTGTATAGTTGTCTCCACAGATTCTACTGTTCAGACTTTTAGTTTCACGGTTGGTTCTACGTAGCTTGATCCTAGTCCTTGTTTTTACTCTATTCCGGTAGGAATAAGAAAAAATTACTTTTCCGAAAGACATGGCTGATTTTGATGACACTAAAACAGCCTTAAAGTATGTAATGCAGACGGGTCCGTACGGACGCGCCATGCCGACGGCTGCGGAGCTGTCCGCGCGGACGGTCCGCGTGACACTAAAACCAGCCTAAAAATTAAGTATTCGTGGCTATCTCTAGTTACTTTAAACCGACTTCTTTTTAAAACGAAAACAGTTTACAATTCCACAATATGTTTTATATACAAAACAGTTCCTGAGCCTTTGTAACAATTTAGTGACTTATAAGAAAAAAAAAACTCAGATATGTTGTATTGTACCTGAGTTTGTTTTAGTAGAGTCAAAATATTTTTTTATCGTAACATTTTCCATAAATTACTATAACTAAATAGCATTTATGTTCAGAAATTACAGTATCTATAGCAATGTAAAAAAAGTATTTTAAAAGGAGAGTTTTTTTTTTATTTAAAAGTAAGACCTTCAGTATGTTATATACGACTTACAAACAACACCAAATGCTACATCCTAGCTCTATATGAAAACAATAATTCTGTAAATATGCTCCTCTTTATTTTTCGAGGTCTTTAAAAACTATGACATCGTTTCAATAAATAAATGTAATTACTTACGATTGTCTGAAAGACTGACAATAGTTAGTCTTATTCAGAATCAGAGCTTGGTTTCAGCTTTTTCTTAAAAATATATAGGATTTTGTAGTACCTATACATAGCAATATAGTGAACACTGTTTTCCTAATATAAACATACGTTGTGCGTTATTATTTGTAAACATCATTTTGTCTGGTAAAATCATTACGCGCTTCTGTAATATAAAATAGAAGACGGGATAAAATAACAGATTTTATGTACGAAAATAGCATTACAGTGTCCAAAACTACCGTACTACAGCTTAAGTAAGACATAAAGTCTTAAAGCTCTTACTATAAGGAAGTCCGTTCGAGCTATAAAGAAATCCTATATAATAAACGCAAACATGCCTGTCCCGAAGCGCGGGGTACTTATCGTTCACACCAATACATAAAACCGTCAATGTTGAATCAAAGCCGCATGAGCGTCCCCTAACTCGGGCTAAAATATGACTCCGGCAACCTTGTTAAACTTTACGTCGCCGTTAACATCAGCTGGTACATGGAACTGTCGCTTGTCCACTCACGTCCCGTTACGGTGTAAATCAAATTTGACAAGTGTTATTTTTAATTAGATGTGTCCAATCCGTATTTAACATATTCTTAGTTACAAGCGGATGTTCTGTGGCGAAGTGCAATATTTTGCAAAGTGAAAATCACTAGATTTTATATTTATCCTCACATCCTAGTGACATGAGAATAAATATTAAATCTCAATCTCTTAAAATCGTTCATTTTTTTTTCTAGCTATAGTATGTATAAGAGAACAATGTCCTCATATACATACTATAGCTGGAAAAATGAGGAGCAGTCGGACCTCATGATGACTACCAATACTCAGTGTTGCCTGATTTCCATCACATCCAATCCAATTATTACATAATGGGAACCGCAATAACATAGCTTCCATTATGGCAACATCGTGTAAGAGTTATTTCCCCGATCAGTCTGCAATGCAGCATAGCTCAAGTAGACCAGTAGAAGGTTGACTGGTCTATTCGTACACACAGTCGTTTTTTTAATTCTTCACATGAATGTTCTGTCACACAAAATTCACTTTTCAACTCTTTACGCAAGCGTATGTTTTTCTTCTCGATCCATGTACATTGTTTGCACTTCTCTGATAAAAGCTTTTAACCACAGATAAATAAACTTGATTCCACGGCCTTAAAGAATCTGCATTAATGTATTTTCCCTGCGAGAAATGGCTTAAGTCACGAAATTTCTTAGACCTCTTTTTTATTTTTATTTTCTTTCAGACCACAATTATACGCTTTGGAAGCGAACCATACGCTTTATTCATTATGGGATGGTTATGCGTGCTTATCGGCCAACGAGACTAGGTTTGAGTCCGGCTCCTGTGTTCCGCAGATGGAATCCTCCACCTCACGATATGAGGGGTTTTGTAATAGCTAATTCACTAATTATTGTCATAGCCACAGGGACCCAGGGGCCACTCCTTCTGTGTGACGTCGAGGTTTGCTCATGATTTTTACTTTCATAATTTCGAAACATTTTATAGATAAGTATGTTCTTATTTTCCATATAAACTACTACTTTTTATTTGAAAATCGGTAATACTCGAGACATAAGGTTACAAAACATTGGCTGAAGCCTGAAATACACTACTCTACTTTTTAAGCGTTTCTTTTTTTTTACGATATAGGAGGGCAAACGAGCAGCCGGAGCCATTTTCATGACTACCGACGCCCACAAACATCCGCATAGAGGCTATACAGATGCGCTGCCCTCCTTTCTCCTCCCACCTCCATGGGCATGGTTTCTGTTGTAGCAGTTCCATAAACGGTAGGTGTATGAGATGGATTGCATCTTATATGACGTTAGCGTAAATAGATTTCAAGGCGGTACATTAATGTAAGTCGATGACACAACAAGTAAATATTTTGACTGAATACTTAAAAATTATGTGATTTGTCGTGCATTTTGTACGTTTTCGGAGGGTCATTGAAGGGGAGAAAGAAAGGGCAGCAACAGATCTGTCAAAAAGCTCCGCGCTCTTGCCCATAATAATGTAAGAAAACATCGCCCTGACGAAAGCAACGATATCACTTCCATGTACTTCACTGGTGTAAAAAATAATTAACAGTTGTTGAGCTGAATGTCTTATTTTCGTCTCTCCAATCCACGACGAAGAAATACCAGTAGCTACTTTTGGGTTAACGTTCTCAAGTCCCTGTACTTCAACCGTAAAGGCCATTAAGGTTAACAGTTTACTCGAAAATATAAATTTCATAGCCAGTAGATCTTATTCATAAAAGAAGATATTAAAAAGAAAGCGGAATTAACATAAATATATGCTATTAAGGTTAACGCCACATAAGAAAGAAGGCAGTGGTAATTATCTAAGCGTGCGCCGACGCCATTACAGTGCTCAAGCGGAGGCTGTGTGTTCCGCTGCCTTCCACGGTAATGAATGCGTGCTCAAATTATATAAAGGCGGCCTGTGTAATAAGCCAGTGGAAATATTAGAGTGTAAAGAGTTGACTATCATTGTTTCATTTTATATATTTTACACGACCGGGGAAGTACCTCTCGCTTACACGTGACCAGCGTAAAGTGGCAGATGTGCTGTCGCGTTTCATGCGGTGTGTAAATAGATGGTGGCCCATGGAGGTGGGAAGAGAAAGGAGGGCAGCGCATCTGTATATTCTCTATGTGGATCGGGGCGCGCGTCGGTAGTCATGAAAATGGCTGCTCGTTTGCCATACCAAAAAAAAAAGTGCAATCAGAGCCTTGGTGACTTCATTCAGTAACATCCACCATTTTAATGGTTACATCCCCCAAGGGCCACCTACTACTAACGAACAGCGCGAAACGCTGTAACATGGCAATCATTTTAATGGAGGCATCTTTTCGCCTGTAATGCAGCCGTCAAAAACCACTCACTAAACAGTGTGCCACGAATTATATAAAAACCTGATTTGTCTTCATGTAATGGCAGCAATACGTTGAAAAGCTTAACCTATGCATATAAAGAGCCAAATAGGGTCGAAAGTCTGAAAGTCTATACATAGAAGACCATTGAAAAAATTGTTTGGGCGTACTTCTAATTGATAACAGAACACGTAGCAACAGTTATTAGAATAGCTGCCTGTTTGTCAGTTTATTTGTACGCGCATCTCAAGAAAATGGTTGAACGGATTTTGACACAAATTTTACCAATCTATCGAGAAAATTCCCGATTATAAATTCCGGCTATAAATTTTCCTTAATGCCACAAACGTAATTCCAAACGGGCGAAACCGCGGGCCTCAACAGTATTTTATAATAACATATGGAAATACCAAACAAATCTACTTCATGAACTTGTTCCTGTGATTTCTGAACGGAAGTGCTAACGCCCTCTACCGACTTTCATTGCTATCTCAAGATAGTCAACTACCGCCAGTATCGCGACTTTGTTGTACATTTTTTAATATTTACTTTTTAAATTGAGCAACACTTACGGCTATTCATCATTATTAACTTGAATTATATATTTACCAGCTGTACCTACGACTTAGCCCGCGTGTATTTTAAAATAAAAAGAATAAATAAAGTAGCTTAATTTACTTTATATTGCAGATGCTGCCGATGAAAGCAAATGAAAGAAAAATCTTCCAATATTTTAGTCTTTCGTTAATTTTTTTTCTATTCTACAAAATATTATATAATGACAAAAAAAATCTTTATTATCGCTTTTTAGTCGTACCAAGCAGTCTTTCAAGTATCATACACACATGAACCTCAGTTCTGAATAGACTAGTTCATGATGAGAACATGTCATTAAACACACAAACCACCAATTAAGTGTCACAATTGGCAGTAGACATTACTATGTCGTTATGGCTCTACGTCAGAACAAAAATGCGAGTCACGCAAAAAGATTTTAGAGCCAAAAACATAGGCACCATGAAACTCTACCTAGAAACTTGCAAGTTGGTACAGGGGTTCATTTTGTGATGTGAGTAAGAAAAGAAGATGAACTAAGAAGAGATTTTTAGAAATTCAACCTCTAATTGAGTGAAATAGTGGGGTAAAGTTTATATAAAATATCAGTGATTTGGTTCAAATTAAACGCGGGTGGTGGTGATACAGCTAGTGATTATATCATAATATTTACCTTAATCTTAATACATGAGGTAATAGGCATCGTTGTTAAGGATACATGGAAGATATATCTACAATGAGCCTTTAAAGTGACGACTACACTATATCATTGATGAAATTATTGAATGATGTGATGAGGTGATAGCACAATCTACATCATCATTTCTGTGGATACGTTTTGAGTGTTGATAGACACCAAATGACTCCCACTGCTTGTTTGTTCCCATTTGCTATACAAATCTTAAATATTATTTTTTTTATAGAATAAGGAGGCAAATCATCCGCATAGAGGTTACACAGATGCGTTGCAATCCTTCTTCCGCCCACTTCCATGGGCCATGAATACGTATCTAAAATATATAAGATGAAACCATTATAAGTGCAAGTATCATGTGAGTACCTTCAACTTGCACGAGCTCGGCATTAATATTGTTGGTTAATGTTCATGAACAGCTAAATTCGCGGTTGGAATGATTACCTACTTTAATTCCGTCTTGTAACTTGAGTGAACACTGCAACTTGTTTCGCTTGCAACGCAAGATATTTTATCTAATGTTAAGATTTGAATGTCCGTATTTACGACGAAATGAAGATTATGATGGTGATAATTATCATTTGAGCGTTTCAATAGACTATGATTTAATAATACGATTGACATGTAAATGGATAGGCTACATCAACAGATATCGTACGGGTTTAGCATCGGGTTACACCAACGCTTGCTGGTTAATTCCACTCAGCGCATGGATGTTTCCATGTATTATATTATGTATTTCTGTAATAAAATTTCAAATAACAGATAATAAAAATTAAAGGATAAATATTCATCATCATCATCATCATCTTCAGCTGGTGGAAATCCACTGCTGGACACAAAATGTATATTGTTTCATATGATTTATAATAAATTTTAAATATTTTTCCGTTGTCTAATATTTGCTTGCAATAAACTACTTACAGAACCGTTCATTATTAAGCAACGTTGAAGATAGTGTATTATGTCCCCAGATATTATTATTATATTATTTCCGTTGAAAGCCTGCTATTTTATAAACTTATATAAAATAGTTTTATTTTAGACCCAGCTATATGACAATTCTAAAAACAATGGCAAAATAAGTATACATAAAACGGAATAAGCATATCCTACGTACACGTGTATTATATACCTAAATAATGTAGTTATTGTAAAACTTCTTACACGAACATTTTACCTGCCGCAGTGTCCAGACATCTCGTTGCGTGATATAAGCCAATGACCGCCGAGACAGTTTTTTGGTCAATCACCAAGAGAACTAGGCGAAACGAATAAAAAGGCAAAAAACTTACGAAATCACGAAATTTCTTGTCAGTCAATCGTTTTGCCAGCGAATGAACATGTTTCCAAACAGTCCGATTATTTAGAAAGAAATTTAAAGCTATTATTTATTAAGTTTCTATTTTATTTGTTTGAAGTCACTTTCCCAATATATCAAATCGTATCGTACCTACTCATCCGTACCCACATTATTTTTCATTTTTGGATCTTTGTATAAAACGTACATACATAATATATAATGCCAGATTAACAGGTGCCAGAAGAAGCCTCTTTGGAAACTCATAATTTCAATTTCACATGCTGTAGTTAGAAAAATGAAGCGTTTGTGTTAGTTCAAAGTTAAGTATCGAAAGCTACATAACACTTTGATAGTAACCTGTTATATCATCGCGAGGTATGCTGTTTTCAAATCCTAGATCTAACATGGGATCCCACTTTGCCAGCAAGCTAGCTGCCTAAATAAGTTAAAAATAGAAACCAAATCCTGGTCCGCCCAGGTGAGTGCTATATTTGGCGGTCATCGGCTAACACTAAGTGCAGAATGCAGTTACTGACAAATGCTGTAAAACTCATCCTTCCTAAATGCCGAACAGCCCTAACCGGCTAGATTTAGATAAAGCCTGAGGCCAGAGGTGAAATATAAAAGCCAGTGGCCAGAGGTGAAATATAGAAGTCAGTGACATCTTTATTAATCATAGATTTAACTTTGAATTGTATGTTACTTTAGAATTATTATTATTATTGATTATGGAAATAAAGTGACGATGGAAATGTAATATAACTTAATTTTTTAATTAAATTTCTCAGCAGAAACAATCCAAAACTAACGAATACAAAGGCGATAGTAGTTTCAATAAAAACTGTCTAGATATAAAGAAACGTATCAGTGTAGCTGCAGTACTAGTAGTAGTAGTATTTAAGAATCGATTGCAATCGTCGTTAAATAAATAAATTAAATAAAAATTTTAAAGTTATATTGCGTTCATTCGAGGCACTGATTGATAAAATTAATAATCTATAAAAAGTCAATTTGAAACTGCCTATTTTACAAAACTTACAAAACATACTATATAATTTTATTTACAAGATATCATTGTCTTGGTTGTGATAGTCGTGCTAACTCATTTCATGCACAGCTCGAAAAAAATAAATTTAAATGTCTCCTCCTGATTCCCACGAAACATAAATTCCAACGAATCGCAAAGTGTGAAAAGGCTGGATTCCTGAAATATATAAAATTGTGCTTCTTTCATAACATTTTCATTATATTTGCTATTCTGTTTCATGTTTGGTGTTAATATTATGTCCGCCAATAACGCGCTCTTTCGTCATCTTAATTGCAACTAATGCGAGTGGCGACAACGTGTTGAGAGCCCGAGCGAATAAAACCGACACAAGTCTAAACGGGCGTCCAACATAACCCTTCTTTAACATTCACAATTTACATGAATATTAAATATATAATATTATGTTAATTAAAAGAATACTCCATGTAATTATGGTACGAAGTAAAAACAGGTGAAACGAGTTATGTCCTTATAAAATAACAAAATTTCCACGAGGCGTAGGTAAAGCGCGCAAGCGGAGCGGTCAGGAGCGGCGTCTGCGGCAGCCGCGCGTGACGGTCGCGGTTGTTGACCGCACTTAGACGAAGTGGTACCGATAGCTTCTGCCTCTGAAGTGTGAATAATTTCGAGGAACGGAAACATGAGAAATCACTGTCCAATTATCTATAAATAAAAATGGCTTACTTGTCCGCGGCGCGGTTGATACGGTCGTTATAGCGCTGACCGAATTTCTACTAAAGTGGCCGATCTCAATAGACATTACTGAACATATGGATTATATTATTACAGATGGAGTGACCGCATTTAGGAGGGGTAGTATTAGTCAATAAAAAAAGTTATCTAAAAAGTAAATCCGAATTTAATTGTCAGGCAAAAAGTGATCGCTTGCTATCAATATGTGCCGTAGACGATGGACAAATGAGGAGGATTAGGATAAAGAAGGTAATTGGCGTCGGTAATCACGAAATGGCTTCGACTGCTCATTTATGTTTAAAAGCTTCAAAAGAACTCCAAGTTTCGACATCTTGACATTTAAGATGTGACACATTCTATTTTTAGATATTTTTTTAGCAAAAGATTTTCAGGCGAGACACAAATTAATTGGCTTCCACCCAGATTATTGTATTTATTATGTAATTATATTTCTGATTTATTGTTAAAGGGATATTCCAAACCAAAAGCTTTCTAACAAAACCAACTACTGACAAGCTAAGATAGAAAATTTCCCTTAGTAACTAAATGCCCACAATAAAAAAGTCGAGTGTCAGAAGAAATTTTATTGCCTAATAAATTAGTGCTACAAACTTGGCGGGTAACCTTTAGGGTTCTTTGGGCATTTAACATTTTAACAGTACAGGACCAATGCCTGCTGCTCAGTAGCAAGTCCTATGTGCAACTATGACCTATGTGCCACAGCACTATTAAGCTCTTGCTTTATTCAAAGCTTGGACGAGGACTTCCTAAAGGCTTCCGCCCACTGTGTTTCGTCAATTTTCCTAAAATTGGTAAAAAAATATTTTGTGTTTCAATTTATCTATTTTAAATATGAAAAGCAGTGTCCATAATACATATAACACGTTGACGATTATAGTATATATAAAAGAAAGCATATTGATAACATTGCAGCTCGTAACGTATTTTCTTACAAGAACAACTACTACATAACCAAAGTATATTCTCCAGGAATCTCCTGTTTTAATTACAAGTTACTAAAGGTTATTGCCAATTAAAAATAGGAGGGTGCATAATGTGCGCGCCTTGCGTGACCCCCGGCGATAACAGATAATCGAATGTAAAGTCTACGTCATACGCGGTTGCCATTTTGTTACAAATGCTACGCTTTTTTAATCTATACCAGTTAGCAGGTGT
>LUGF01028163.1:184712-195335 GCA_001625245.1 Calycopis cecrops | reverse complement strand
TTCACCCCTTAGAGGTTGAAATTTTAAAAATACTAACATAGAAGTGGGCGTGGGCCCATACAAACTTTTCTAAAGATCATGTAGGTACCCATGTACCAAAAGATAAGTAATAGCGGTCCGAAATAAATGTATATTATTAGTAAGCAATAATTCCTGTTGTCCTTGTTTGTTGTCAAATATCTTGGACAAATAACTTGTACCCACCTACCTGATATATTAAGTAAACGAAGCAGGTACAGTATGTGGTTGTGTGTGTGTGTGTGTGTGTGTGTGTGTGTGTGTGTGTGTGTGTGTGTGTGTGTGCACGCATGCGTCGCGATAATGTTTTTACTTTTAGTGCTGGGGCTGCAGACGGAGTCGCTCGACCGCCTCCTCTTAGTGATTGTTACGCTCCAGTAAGACACTTTATTATAATACCAACACAAAAACGGGAATGCGTGCTTCAGATATGAAAATTATATTTCACTCGCTGTGCCACGCGGTTTCTTCTGTGTAAAATTACTTTTGTCGGAATAAAAAGTTTTATTACATAATTATTATACCGAAATATATATATACAAGGTTGATACAAGCGAGAGGCATTAAATTAAATCGCATATTTAGTGTATCATTTCCAGGCCACACCACAAAAATCAGATCAATCGTAGCAATAGTTTAGCCACAGGATTTTTTTAAAGTTTTTCTCATTTCGTACACGCTGTATTGCAGCTGATCGCAGACTATGGCGGACCGGGGTCATTCACCCCGTGCTCGCTGCCCGGTACAAAGATTGATAACAATTTTTCGCTATTTAACTTGTTTGAAAAAAGTATTTTCGTCTTGTCGTAAACTTTTTTTAGTTTCGGATTAACTGTAGGCACTTATAGTACATGTGGTTTCATTTAATGTATCTCGCTCTTATCAACCTGTACATAGAGCCTAGAGAGAAATTGATCTCCTCCTCTTAATGAATATTAATATAATATTCGGGTATGTAATATTGACTACTATACTAAGTAGGTACATGTCCTGTAACAATCTATTTTTATTATTTTTGTAGATAGTGCTTAACAATATTGAACAAATGTACCCACTCAGTTGCCTTATTTTCGCATAATAAGTACATGATTTGATGATTTGCTATGTGCCTTAAGACTCAAAAGGATAGCAATTCACTGAATAGCATTTGTTACAGGTCTCGCGGCAGTTTAATTTGACATTGCTTACTTACATTTAGTGCTTGGTGACTATCGACGCCCATAAAAATCCGCACAGCCAGAGCCAATAAGGCTACCTCCTTTCGCAATATATATACTCATGGTTAATGAGTACGTATCTCATAAACCATTTGAAACGCGACTGCATAGCTATCACTCTGCAGTGGTAGTATAAGATCGAGCCGAAGCCAGCCGCGCCAGCCGGATCCAACGCCGCCAAGTTTTGGTAAGAGGTAGTGCCACACTGCATGCAAGCATGCAGTCAAATTGGGCCGGCACGACCGGGGAGGTACCTCTCGCTTACACGAGACCGGCGTAAAGTGACAGCTGTGCTGCCGCGTTTCGTGAGGTGTGTAAGTAGCCCGTGGCCCATGGAGGTGGGAGCAGAAAGGAGGGCAGCGCATCTGTATAGCCTCTATGCGGATGTTTGTGGGCGTCGGTAGTCATGAAAATGACTCCAGTTGCTCGTTTGCCCTCCAATACCATTAAAAAAAAGATACAACCCTACCCTATACTTGGGTATTTCATTACTATATTTCATACAAGTCAAGGACAAGGACTCGACAGAATTTATCTTCGGCCTACTACAAGAACTCATTAACCGACATTTATGACACTTCGAGAAATATTTTTTTTTTATAAATTGTTCATTAATAACACAACATTATAATATTATTATTAAAACCAAAACTAATTAATTGATTCGCTTTGTTTCATTAATAACACATTTTTTTCGTAAATGTCGGTTCTAGCAGTAAGCCGACGCGACGTTATGTTACCTGAAAACAATAAAATCTTTGGTGACCCACCGAACACTGAGTTGAAACGCAACAAAAATCAGCAACTTATCAATAGCAGCACCTTAGCACCATCTACCGCGAAGAAATAACATTCAGTAGGTAATGGGTATGGCTATATAAAAAAAAATAAATAAAATAATGGTCGTGTGGTTTCATAGGAGCTTTGTCACAAACAGCGAGACAAGATTTTAACAAGCTTTTATCGATTTTTTTCTTTTTGTTATTTTTCTTACATTTTACATCTTAAAATTATGGATGCTTTAAAATGTTAACATTGGATGTGCCCCACTCGCTGTACTAAAATCATCTTTGCCCCTGTTGTCTGCTAAAACTAAATAATCATGACATTCATCGATAAGCTATATATATATATAAGCTGTCTGGTGTAGAAGTCACTTCAGCTCAGTGGACCAGTGGATTCAGTAAGTACCAAAGGGAAAGATAGCTTAAGACTATACCGCCATACTTCAAGTCTTGCAGTGGTTTATAGTAGCTTTAGAGGAACCAAAACTTCTTGGACGAAACGTGAGATTACTCTTTGAAATCTTCTTACAAGAATAGGGTAATTAAAGAGTAGGAGGACGCACTTTTGTGTACTGGACAAAGGTCGTGAATTGGAACCTCATCTCATTGCTGTTCCGAAGTAGGGCAGTCCTGTTGTGCGGGGCAACCTCTCTGTGGAGGCCCCTATGAGGACTGTCTAATAATCGAAAAGCCTAGTGATTAACAGTTTCGGGGAACCATACCAAAGGTGGCACCTGCTGTAATTTTAGCCATAGAATAACATCTTATCCAAACATTATAAGAAACTGTAATTAGCATTCTGTATTTAGAGTTCCCTAATCCAAACATTATAAGAAACTGTAATAAGCATCCTGTATTTAGAGTTCCCTAATCCATACATTATAAGAAACTGTAATAATCAACCTGTATTTAGAGTTCCCTGATCCAAACATTATAAGAAACTGTAATTAGCATTCTGTATTTAGAGTTATCTAATCCATACATTATAAGAAACTGTAATAATCAACCTGTATTTAGAGTTCCCTGATCCAAACATTATAAGAAACTGTAATAAGCATCCTGTATTTAGAGTTCCCTGATCCAAACATTATAAGAAACTGCAATAAGCGAAAGTAAAGCAAAGGCAGAAGGGAATGATAATCTCGAATTTATAAAAATATTTATATTCAACATATTTTCAACGTTAATATTTACAAAGATACATTTTTACACTGTACAATACAAACACGTAATCTCTACACACTGCAATAATATATCAGAAACGTTTTGGACCCAACAAGTGCTCGAGCGGCTTTTTTGTACAAAAATTAGTTTTAAAATGACAACGATACTAGCTAGATTACAATATTTTATTATACTCTTCAATATATTAATCAGTTATTTGTTAACACGTCTAGCGGAGAAATTAATTTATTTTGACTATTTCACCAATTACTAATTTGACAATGATCTTAATCTTAAGTAAGTCTTGAAGTACTGAGTCCCATTAGGAACAAGTGATCAGTCAGTTCACATGACCACCAGGATAAGAACTATATTAATTAAGTACATAAAAGAAAGTTTATATGCACATTTATATGCAGGTTAAAAATTATTTAATGATATATAAAATATAAGTTAGTATAATGTGAACGTTGTATATCGACACGCCAGCTAAAATAATATGCTTTAAAATCAATTATAATGTCTTATTTCGTCCGTATGCGTACGTAAATATAAAACTGATTCTTGATCATTTCTTTATATTTATTCATATCTCCGTTCGCTGCATTATTAAATATATATATTTATTTTATTATAATTATAGTTAATTATAAATTATTATAGTGACTATTGATATTTGATTTGTATTGGCCGATTTTGGCAAGGGTAAGACTGTTTTGCACATAAAGCGATATGAGAATTAATTAGAAGCGTAAAAAATAAAGCGCGCTGATTGTTAAAATCTTAAGATAATAAAACACCTAACGCAAAATCTACTTGCCTTATTATGTATTTTATATTATGTAGTAAATGATAAAATATTATCTATATATTATTTATTTTAAATGCTATTTTATTGATAAAGTAATTCGTTCCTTCGTTGTCTATGGTACATATTATTCTATACAATTTTATCTATTTTGTTTACGAATGGTAAATTAAAATTGGTACAATAATTGTTTTATTAAAATTTTAAGTTACGAGTTCCATTTTAATACCGTTTTATATATTTACGTCAATACGTTTAAAATGTAATTTAAACATTTTATTTATTAGATGTAGCTAAGGCTCCATAATTACCCCGTATATGGAAAATTACTTGTCTACATTTCAAACATGATTTTAAATTTTCGTTCAACATTTTTACATCCATCCAGTATCGGTAAAAAAAATAAGTACATACATTTAGTAAAGTTCCATGACCCGACAAAAGTCATGTTCCTAAGACATTATTCAGATAAACCCCAATCTTGTTGAGCTTCTATTTAATTAAATTAAGACATATATATATAGAATACAATGTTCTATACCAATATATCCATATCAACCACTGAATTACAATAAAAATATTTATATCACGCATAAAACCAAAAAGTATATAAATAATAAGACAATTCAATATGAATTTCATATATGTACACATTCAAATTTATATTTGGCACTAATCTCCTCGCAAGTCACTAACTACATACATTTACTGGCTTTTAATATTTTACAGTAATTAATTCTTAAATAATTATTTAATCTATGATCACATTTTTTCTTAAAATTACACTGTACAACGGACTGAGTCAACGTCTGTAATATCAATCGGAACTGTATTTTTAGATGAATTTGATCTTATCGGTGATAGCTTCCAAACAACATTAATTGCAACATTTATTGTACTATTCACTTCCATGATGTAGGCCATTTGACCATAAAACTTTGTCTACTTAGCGTCCTTACATAGTTTTCTTCTGGGACAGTAAGACTCGACTTTTCGTCTAATCTTAACCATGTCAGAGTCATTATACAACATTCTAGTGACTGCAGTCGCAACGTACTACAGCCGTGTTTCACGGCACAGCTATCCTAGAATGTCAATGTGTCTAGCATTCACTGACTTTTTCAATAATTTACGAGTCGTCCGACAGTTCCTGCTCCTCGTAGGCCACGGGGCACTCCAGCCACTGCACCTCGCAGTCGGCGGCGCTGGGCTACGTGTCGTCCGGCTCCAGCTTGGTCGCCTGCCGCACCACCACCACCTTGTCGTCGTCTCCCTGCATCGTCTCTATCGTCAGCATCATTTTTTCGTCGCCGCTGTCCGACGCAGAGTCGGAATACATGGACTGTGTTGAAGTGGCCACCTCCTGAAATTGTAATACAATATATAAACGATCTATACTCTATTATATGAAAGATGATTTTCCTGACACTTTTTAGGTTGATATCTCCAAGTAAGTATAGAACGAGACTTGTGTCAGCAGATCTCGCTCGATATAATTTATTTATTTTAATACACAAAACACATTATAATCAATATAAAAATTATTCGGTTACAATGTAGCATTTAAGAATATGACTATAACATAACACATGTGTACATATAAAAACTATAAATAGAGGAAAGTAGAAAAAAAGAAAAAATAAAACACAAAAATTAAAAGAGAAAAAAAAAACAAACGTAATAATTAGCCACTAAAAGACATAAACACATAATCACAAATTAAATAATTTAACAAAGAGTTTAAGAGAGTGCAACAATTATAAATTAAAAAATGGTTATAGGGATACAATTATTTTAATATCATTTACTATTTATATAATATTTGTTTTAATGTTTTTAAGTAATTATTTATATTGTCTTCAAAAATATCTAGATTTCTATTCTCTATTGCCAAGCTGTTATATTTACGACTGACGAGCCATTCGTACCAACGGGTTATAATAGGATATATTGTTTCTGTGAGTCTGTAAAGCGAATAGGTTTGTATTTAAATGTGACCTGCGTGCACTAAATTTAATATTAAAGGACAATTGAGAGAGAAGGTGTGGGGAATCTATTAGGGAGTGAACAATTTTATATAAATATACTAAATCAAAGTATTTGCGACGAGTTTCTAGTGACTGTACGTTGAAATGTGCAAGTCTTTCTTCGTAGCTTAGGTCAGATAAACTTGGGTTGAGACGGGAGCATACAACTTTTAGACATTTTCTCTGTATACATTCTAAGGCATTTACATGAGTATTATAATATAAAAATCAAAAAAAATAATATCATACTTTGTGCCAATTTATTATTTTAGTAATAATTTATTATTAATATTAAGAAACATTTTCAATCGAAGTTAAAAAAAGTATATTCATTATTTAATTATGAATATCCTAGCAACTAAATAATAATAATACGTGATTCTCGAAAGAATGAAAATAGTAGGAGTGCGCGTGAGTTCCGTATATCCGTATTTGTAAAGCCCCCAATACACTTTGGTGAGCTTCGGCGAGTGGTCACCAGTGCCAACGTGTGGACGCTCCATTTTTATTGTCTGGCCATCACTCGTGACCACTCGCCTCACTACGGAGCGCTGTCGGTTTTTCTGCAAAGATCAAAGGCGCTCGTCCGCACTCGGCCAATAGTGTCCACACGTTGGTCAGCGCGCCATTACGCGTTTGGCGTCGATTGAGTGTGGATGTGCAGTTGAAAAATGACATTCTCTTTGCGTTGCATTGCGTTAGGTGTGCAGAGGCAGGGCCAGCTCCAAAAAAGCTCTCTTAAAAAATTACTGTTTTACCACGGCATTGTAGCGAGAGACATGTCTCAGTACCAGTGCCAGAAAGAAATTAATACTATATAGGTTATCATTATTGTTATTGTGTTTTTTCGTTTAATCAGGGTTCGAAGGATATATATCATGATATACTTATATCCAATGATTTTTTGTGATATATTTCAATATTAAATTTTTTTTAGTTGATTTTGCCTGACCTTCAAGAGAATTATATATTTTTTTAAGTAATTTTTTATTTTAAGTAGATACTTACTTATACCTATAAATAAACCATTAAAGCATTAATGCAAGCATGCAGTTTGGCACTACCTCTTACTAAATTCTACTACTAAACGTGTGGGCACCTACACGGGCCGAGTGCACTCGCCCAACGTGTGGTCGGTAGCACTCCCCTGGTGACCACTCGTCGACGCTGGCACTGGTGACCACTCGGCCAACGTGTATTGGCGGCATAAACAATTAATGCACGTAAGTGCGTGCTTGGCGAGGTGGTCGGAGCGCATGACGCGCTTGCTGCACTCAGGGTACTCAAAGAGCTTCTCACCCGTGTGCGTGCAGGTGTGCGTGTGTGTGCGTGCGCGTGTGCGTGCGCGTGTGCGTGCGCGTGTGCGTGTGTGTGCGTCCGCGAGTGCGTGTGTGTGAGTGCGCGCGTTAGCGTATGTGTATGTGTGTGTGCGTGCACGTGTGCGTGTGTGTGCGTGCGCGTATGCGTGTACGTACCGTGATCCTATTCTTGGTGTGTATGCGCACGTGCTTGGCGAGGTGGTCGGAGCGCATGAAACGCTTGCTGCACTCGGGGCACTCGAAGCGCTTCTCACCCGTGTGCGTGCGCCGGTGCCGCTGCAGCTCGTCCGAACGCGTGAACCTAGAAACACGTGACCAAACACTCAATACACGACATAATATGTGCTTATTCGTTATTTATTATTTCAGGGCCCCAGTGCGCCAAGCCGCTGGCACTGATCGCCAGCACAAGTCGCAGAAACTTGTGACAGTCGTGTAGTAAGCTACTGACTTATACTTTGCGGTGGGTTATCAATTACTAGCAACAAGTCGCCAACATCCATCGTTCGGCTTACTCTTGTAGCAAACCGAAACCCAAAAACAGTTTACTCTTGTAGCAATACCGGCGGCAGTATGTTAAGGAGCCTTAAAAATAGATAAATCACGTGTGTGACTGTATTAACTTCAAGAGGAGCAGGAACTCTTGCAAAAAGACGAGAAATCATCTCATGACTAACCGGATGGCGTCGACCCGATAGGGCTGCCTCTTAACATTCTCACTAAGAATATAAGAAAGGCCCTAAATTGTAACCATGGCGAAAATAATTGCATGGTCTTTAGCGAATAAATATTAACAAACCCATATGATATGGGTATATGTACATACAGTGTGTATGTTAGTGTACAATATAGTTCTGTTATAATGTCAATGCAGGAGGGGCCATAAATAATTATCTGGTTAGGGTTGTGCGTTTGCGGTACAAACGTTATCGACAAAACCTTATGAGCTACACTTATCGACATTAATATTCTCTCACTCCTGCCCATAAGACCCGTGAGTGGGATAGGAGCGAAACACTCGCGACACCGCTCGCACGTTTTATGACCCAGTCTATAGCGACATACTAACAGGAATACAGTTGATCGTACCTCTTCCCGCAGAAGAGCCAGTTGCAGAGGAAGGGCCGCTCGCCGGAGTGCCAGCGCAGATGCGCGCGCAGGTGCGACGTCTTGCCGTACACCTTGTTGCAGCCGGGGATGTGGCACAGGTGCTGCTTCTTGCGGTCCATCAGACGACTGCGAAACAATAATGTCATCGCATTTTCTATCTAAAGTGGAAACTTTTTAAAACATTTTACATTTATATACCAAAACTAGCTGCGCTCCACGGTTTCACCAGCGTAAGTTTCGATCCCGTGCAAATATCGAGATGAAAAATAGATGTTGTGCGATTCTCAGTCCTATCCTACAGGCACACACAATTTCATGAGAATCGCTCTTGCCGTTTCGGAGGAGTATAGTAACTACTAACATTGTAACACGACAATTTGATATACATATTATAGAGATTAATGCCTAGCTTATAAACATCTCACTGTGTGCCTACAAATGAACCATGGGTCTTTTTATCTTTGGTAGAGGGGAATGCATGCATGTGTGGCCTCTCCGGTTGCCTCGATCTCAGTACCGTAAGGAGTTGTGTTACGGGTACTATACAACGGAAACATATTTAATATTTTTTATAAATTTAAGACATTTTACATATTTAGGATTTTTTTACATATTATATACTAGCTGCGCCCCGTGGTTTTACCCGCGTAAATTTTGATCCCGTTGTGATGTAGGGCGCGGGAGATGTATTCAATTGAGACGACAGGTTCGTTTGAAGGATCTTTATTGTCTGATCAATGTATTGATTGTTACAACAATCTATATAAAGGAGATGCACACCGTGGACAATCAGCCTATGGCATCCCGTAGGAACCTTTTTTTGGGATAAAAACTATCCTATTTGTTATTCCATGTTACCCTCTAGGTATGTGTGTACCAAATTTCATGAAAATCGGTTCAGCAGTTTTTGCGTGAAGTAACAAACAAACAAACATACAAACTTTCACATTTATAATATTAATAAGATAATACACAGATAAACCAACCAACCACCTGGCGGGATTCGAACGCGCGACCTTGCCGCAACATGCTCCTTTACCAGAGCTCCGTTCCCACTACACCAGCCAGTCGTCAAATCCCAGAAGTAATAACTTGGCTGCTACTCACTTCTCCCCCTGGTCGCAGTTGGGGCACGTGCAGGCGACTCTCTTCATGAGCCGCTTGCCACTGCTGGGGCTGGCGGGGCGCGCCTTGTTCTCGCACTCGGGCGTGCTCGGGCCCGTCGTCACGGTCACCACCTGCCACTTGCCCGGCTCGTTGGGGTCCTGCTGGATCTGTTGCCCGGGGTATGGCGTTTCTGGAAATTATATCAACAATTTAGAGAATATACAAACAAGCCTACTGATAATGAATGAATGAATGAAATATTCTTTATTGTGCACGTAGCAAACATTACAATTTAAAAGAACATATACATTTATGTTAGGTACTGATACCAACGCGCATAATTGTAATGCAGAATGGTTGCCCTCCTTCCTAGTTCATTCTACCCACCGGATACTTAAAAATTACAATGGTTTAATGTGAGCAAGAGGTACCTCCCGGGGAGAGGCTCAATATGACTAATAGTGGAGTTTCTGGGGGTTTTTACCTCGGACTAGAGTTACAGTGAATGAATTAATATGATCGATGTGGGATATTGTTTTTTAAACTATAAATTGCAACGTTTACCCATTATTTTTTTGTGCATTTCATTTTTTTTTTTTAACAAATTATTATAAAAAAATATAATGTTTGACCTTATATTTTCACTTAAAACAGTATTTTTATTTATTTATATGTTAAATCTTACCCGAGTAGACATATATAGGAACATTTTTCAAAGATACCTGTGTATGAAAATAGCAGTAGGGATCTCGGACAGGCAGAAAAACGTGGAGGAGAGAGCGGAGCGGCAGCTGCTATATACAATGGAATTTCTCGGCTAGTTTAATAATTATAAGTAAATGAAATGTACTCTATTGTGTACATTTTAAAAAATAAGGTAATTACGACTAACGAAAAGCTAAAAAAATTAGTACAGAATCTGTTTATTTAAATATATTATATTGTTGCCTACATCTACTTCATCTATCTGTAGTCTGGTGAAGTATTGTAACAACTATTTCCGCTGCACTGTAAACATGCTACACTGTAGTTTATACCACTTTTTCGGCATCCACACGCAACTCCACA
>LUGF01028163.1:145067-179569 GCA_001625245.1 Calycopis cecrops | reverse complement strand
TTAGCTGCAGGAATTTTTTAAAGCTTTTTCTTACTTCGTACATTATGTATCTTGAGTTGTCCGCGAGGCCCGCTGAATAGGGCAATTCACCGCGTGCGAGGTTGCGCTCGCTGTAGCCGTCAGTGTAAAGGCTGTTTAAATTTTGCCTTAATTATAAGGCTACATAATTTTTTTTGTATTATACTCGTAAATTTCTTTTTAATCGTTTCGGATGAACAACAGTAGGCACTTATAGTATACGCAGTTTCATTTAGTACATCTCGTTATTATCAACCCACACCATAGATGATATCTATAGTTAGGTACAGATGGCAAATATTGGCAATAACATTTGTTACATTAAACTACAAAAAATATTCTAATATTGAAACTGAAAAAAATACTTCAGACAGTGATTGGGACTGCTGATTGAAGCAAAACCTTGTCAATCTATGATCTAAGTGTCAATCAGATCAATAAGTGTTCAAGTAACAAAAACATAAACACAATAAAGCTCGAGTCAGACTGTCTAGCACTCATAACACTTTCTCTTGACCTAAAGGCAATTAACTAGTTTTAATGCACTTTTGGTTGTTGACTACCAAATGTGCATTAAAACTATTTTTTCCTCTCATAGCGATGTTTGCTTTATCTATCTTATGTAATCGTGTTTAAGATACTTGTGAAAAGTAAGTAGTAGTAAGTCCATAATAAACAATTAGTATTTATTATGGACAAAAGTACTCTTGTCGCCTTAGGAATATATAGTTGTAATTTTAGGGCGGCCCCTAGGCTATCAAAGCATAAGACTTAGATAACTATTATACATTAAAATTATACACTCTCAAACTAGCGATCAATAATTGCACCATCTTCAATATTAACCTTATACGGTCAATGACAACAATACGACTTTGGTCCGGCTTCAATGCATTCCAGACACGACCAGACTACAAAACTAAAGAACGAAAAAACAAAGGAGTATCGTATGGTATCGTCGCGGATACCTGTACAGGATTAACGACCCTCACATTGTTGGCGGCCGGTATTACGGTCACTTGCTGGCCGGCCGGCGTGCTGGTAATGATAGTCTGTGAGGGCTGCTGCTGCATGCCACCCGTGTCCCCTTGCACCGCCTTCTCATCCGAGCAGCGTGAATTGTTAGTTATATTCAATTATTTAAACAACAGGGTTTATATACATATATTTATATAAGTTGTATAAGTATATGTATCTGATGTCTGATGCAAAAGAGTGGTCATAATAAATAGAGTATATTTTCGCTCTCCGGACTGGTTTCAGAAATTACTATTCGTCAACTTGCTACGGTGCTTAACTACCAATTAAATCCTAATAATGTTATAAATGCGAAAGTTTTTATGTTTGTTACTCCTTCGTGCAAAAACTGCTGAACCGATTTTCATGAAATATGGCGCACACAGAGAGTACCTTGTATTAATACTTAGGATAGTTTTCATCCTGAAAAAATGTTCCTATGGGATGCTGTGGGATGATTTTCTATTTTCCACGGAATCGAAATTTTCGCGGGTGGAACCGCGGTGCGCTGCTAGTACTTCATATTAATTACTTAAGGCTAACCGGGACTTTAACTGTGAAATTTACCCACTGTTTATTATAGTGATAATTGCAACATTTTCAGTGAGCCAGTCGGAAGTCAAGTCGGAAAATATACTCGATATGATCACCTCTATCTACCACTGCTTTTCATCAATGTATCAATATTATTTAAAAGATCCGTTACCTGCAGAGTGATAGTTGCGGGAGTCTGCGCTGCGCTGACGGCAGCCTGGGTCGTGCCGGTCTGCGGAGCACACGACAATCTTAATCTATGCTAATGTTATAAAAAGGAAACATTTGTTTGTGTGTGAATGTGTGTGTTTGTATATAAAGAATAGGTTCCGAAAGTAATGGACCGATTTCAAAAATTTCTTCACTCACTTCACTTCACTATTTGAATGCTTCATTATCACAGATTAACATATAGGCTATTTTTTACCACCGGAAAAACCATTCCCATGGGAAAACGGGTAAACTTCTAAACGACTGGACCGATTGTATTAAAATTTTATATGGGCATATCGACGGTTTCCTGGATGCTTAAAAAATTCGTGGCGCTGCTGTCGGTATGTCAACTACTTACGGCCTTGACCGATTGGGTTGAAATTTTGTATGTGTATTTTCATTGTTTCATAGACATCAATGTATTATCTATATATATAGAAATGAATGTTTGTCTGTATGTCCTTTCAAGAATCGTAACGCATAATGGATTTGAGTATGTGATGATCTTTAGTAATTTTGTTCTGAAAGAGCCCACGAAGGTTTCTACGTCAATACGACCACTTTTCGACAGATGGCGCCACTGTCATTCCAATGAATTTTATATATTGCTATGATAGTCCATGCTGACGAATCTATTGGTGGCGTAGCAACGTGCGCACGGTACAGCTAGTAATATATAAAAATGAATGTTTGTCTGTATGTTCTATATAGAATCGTAAAGTAAAAATTTGATCACGTGATGATCTTTAGCAAAGATGTTGTGCCCGAGCCCACGAAGGTTTCTGAGTTGGTACGATCAATTTTTGACAGATGGCGCCAAGCCAATAAAAACAACACATCGTTATCCAGTTATCATTAGCCTAAACGAAAAGATTTGTCTTGCTACACATTATTAATTAATATTGTCATTATAAAACCCAATTGCATTATTTAGAATAGTATGTTAAGGAGTTATCAAGTTTATAGAAATGTCTACATAACATCCGATACAAACGGCGTCCACAATTTAAAACAAAATATTTTTTTTTTATGTGGTGTTAACTACCGCTACTAGGCTATTGGTCGCGTAAAGGATCGTAAACGCCCCGCCAAGAAAAGCGAAGACGATACGATTACGTTACGTTTCTCATTAGTGTGCGTTGCCGTATGAAGTTTCATACAAAGAACCGGCTCAAGGTGATACGATTACGATTCCTTTTCGAGTTGACAAGTGTGCTGCGACCATATATCGGTACATACCTAGCAGTTTTATTTGGGTCCATAATTTACCTATAGTTGTTTTTGACAATTTTAGATTCGTAACTGACTGCAAGCAGTATTCACAGCTTACTGTCATCGTCAAGCTTTACTCTAACACTGTTGGGAGTATCTTTTAACAAACGTTACGACGGCCGATCGCCTACTAAAATCTCACTCTGAATAGCCTTAACGGCTCAGCTCATATTTCAGTAATAAAATAAAATCACTCACCTGCACGTTGCCTAAAGAAGCAATTTGTATCTGTTGGATTTGTCCGGACGGAGTCAGCACGTTGGCAACTTGGGGTTGAGCCTGCATCTACAACAATAAATTATAGTTTAGCTTGTGTGGATTGCGAACCAGTTCAGGTGGTGTTCTGAAATAAATCTGATGTGCACTTGCATATTCATAAATAGGTGACACGAATGTGGGATGATTCGGGATGATTTGCATAGATCTCAATACGTCCTTGTCTTGGTCAATAAATTATTAACATCAACATGCCTACATATTATACTTATATTCAGTTACATAGATTTCATACTTAGTTTTTGTATGATCTTTGGCAAAGTTTATGTGCACGTGCTCACGAAGATTTCTGAGTTAGGTTTTTTAAAATTTCAACCTTTAAGGAGGACGAGGATAGTTTTGTGGCCGCGTGGGTTAAACTGCGGGGCAAAGCTAATACTTTATAAACATCTGTACATTTTATTTTAGACTTGTATCTTTATATTTGCCTCTTTATATGAAATATCAAGTTTCTAGATGATCCAGAAGCAAGTATAGTGTTGTTCTGATGCGTGAGTCAGTGAGTCACAAAAATGCATATATTTATGCCTAAATATTTATTAGTAACCATTTCATCTACGATTTTACGGATTTGCAAATAATAGAGATTATATTTCGAGAAATTCATTTACGTAAATTACACAATCTTCTGATTGTAAAGCGTTAAAAAGTATACAATACTAGCTGCGCCCCGCAGTTTCAACCGCGTGAATTTCGATCCCGTGGAAAATAGAAAATCAACCCATTGCATCGCATCGGAACATTTTTCGGGATTAAATCTATCCTGTGTTAATCCAAGTTACCCTCTATGTGTACCAAATTTCATGAAAATCGGTTCAGTAGTTTTTACGTGAAGTAGTAACAAACAAACAAAGATTCAAACTTTAGCATTTATAATATTGTGTAGTAGGATATTTTTGTCATTATGTCGCTGCAGACTCGGTTATAAAACGTGGGAGCGGTGGCGCTATTGTTTCGCTCCCTTTCCCACTCACTGGCCTTATGGGCCGGAGCAGTGCTGCATATGTCGATAAGTGTTTATGTAAATCATAGGTAAGGTTTTGTCGATAACGGTCTTGCGCCGCCCGCGCCTCCAATGCACAACCCTAACCTGATAATGATTTATGGTCCAGTCTGCAGCGACATAATAACAGAACTATGAAAGTGATTCGTATTATTTTACACGCTGTGCCACTTCGCCAGTTCATTGTTCTTTGAGATTGTCTGAACGTGCCACTTGTAGCTACCGTATGTAGTATATGCCTGCGTACCTGCTGCAGCTGCGGGATGACTTGCAGGTGCGGCGCATGCACGGGCACGTGCACGGTCTGGTACACGGTGTGGCCGTTGGCCATGCTCACCGGCACCTGCACCGGCACCATCCCCATGCTGCCCATGCCACCCACGCCGCCTACGCTGCCCACGCCCCCGCGGACTGCCACACCGCCGCCTGCTTGTGGAATAACAATAATTTCGTTCATGAAATTGCAATTACAATTTCATGAACGAAAGGTTCTATTCATAGTATTGTATTAATCACTGATCCATACACTGATCTGGCTGGATATCAGTCTTTATCGGCCCACTGCTGGGCATAGACCATAAATGTTAACTAACTTGTCAGAAAATGACGTATAAATAAAAAGTATAAAAATAGCACTGTACATATTTTTATCCTAAAGATACTGTAAATATCTAATTTCAAAAATATTTAATTATGCAAGTATAAATCAACTGGGACGTAGGCAAATATTAGTCACAGCCAACCAACCATTGTAATTAGGTTATCTCCCTGCATTTTCTAGATGAGATAGAACTAGTTCATAACATACCTATAACGTAAAAAAATTACTACAAGGGTAAGACAATTTTTATGCACCTAAATTGGAACGTTAGTGATCTTTATGAACATCAGCGCCATTTGAATTTTATCTTCAATTTTAACTTGTTATATCAATGGCTTTAAAACTCAAGAAAAAATAGCAAGCAAAATATTATAATGACGTCTTAAAACATCTTACAAACAATGACAACAGATAATATACAACAACCGAAAAATAAAAAAATAACCTTGTAATTTAAATAATGAGATGATGATTAATTTCATGATACCATCGATGAATGAGAGTGCATGAAATTATAAGTAAAAGCAAAGTAAGTGAAGAAAATGAAAAGCCAGGGAGCTGTGCGTGAGAAATAAAATTTAACGAGAATTCATATAATCCATATTTTGCAGCTTGTTATGCAACACTGTAAATCAAAACAAAATGTAAACGCGACAAATAGCAGTTTCTACGTTATTTTCGTAAATTAAATCCAATTTTATTTAATTATTTAAACGACAATAACATTTAGACTATATAAATGCTCAATTCCATTGACTTAGAAACATGGACGTAGCCCTAAAATTTCTTTAAAAAATTGCGATTTTTTTTCTTTCTAGTCACTCTTGTCCAGGATTGTAAGTCGAAAGCCATCACCCACCTTGTGCTTGCGGGCTGGCCGGCTTGGAGTCCTTATTCCCATTCTTGTCCCCCCCAGTGTTGATTTGGACTGTGTTGGCCACGCTCGCGACCGGGACTTGCACGCTCGTCGGTATCGATATCGCCTGGCTGGACGTCGGTATTTGGATCCCGTTCGGTAGCGTTATATTCGCGCCCGGTATAGTTATCATCTGGTTGCCGGTCAGAGCGCTGAGCGGTATCGTTAGGTTAGTACCAGGGATGGAGACGGTCGCCTGTTGCTCTGTTAGGTGGTGAGAAGCGGGGAGCGGAAAACACATATTAGTATGAGAACAGAACCAGTTAGAAGCGTAGTGAACGTGCAGTGTGAAGTTCTTAAAGCTTAATATTGTACTGATGAGTAGAAAAGAAAAATCACGGAATAGTAGAAAAGAGTGGAAATGGTAAATGTCCTAGTGCTTACCGACACGAGCGCGCTAAATTTACACTAATAAACTTTTTTGTCTTGTCACACAAATAAAAGAGCTAAAGATTTGTTGGAAATCATTGATCACAAATTAGCATATTATGTTACATAAAAATCGTGTCAAAATAAATCACTATTATTAAGCGTAACTCCGCTTACTTGAAGCACGCGAGCCACGCCCACTTAGCAATTTCACTATTTTTTACTGTTCCGTGATGAAAATGACAAAATATACAGCCAATGCAAATATGTTGTGATGTCTTTTGCAAAAGCAACACTTAGTACTGAAATAAAGTATTTACTTTTAGATAGACAGTAGACAAAACCAAGCGTTTTACGACATTTTTTTAATATATCCAATAATTGACAGCTTTAGGCAAATTAAATGAACAGAAAAACCGTGAAAAACACATGCATAGAAAAGGCCCTTTACGAAGGGCTTACTTTTTGAAGTTACACAAGATGAATAACAAATGAATTCGTGGAATCATAATTTATTTTAAAATATTAAAAACGAGTGTCCTCTAGGAATCCTTATGATAAAATTGAATATGTCTAATTACAATACATTATAAATAAAAGAAACAATAGTAGGTATACTTAAACTATGTTTTTACTACAGGAAACCAAAACGTCATAGATGCGAGTTAATTTTGACATAGCTTTTATATAGCGTTGATGATTCCTTTAGCACCTATCCAGATAACGGTTGTTACCAAGAATACTCTTGTAAATAGTGTAGGGAGAGGTCAGCATGACATGATGAGCATGGATGAATTATGACAACTTTTGTATCTTCCCTAGTGACAGGAATGTGGACACTATCGTACAAGATAGGCATCACCTGTCATATCTGTTGATTCACGACTGTTTTACTTCAGCTATGAGACATGAATATACCAAAATTTTAATATAATTAAATTATAAACTATTTAATATATTATAAAAAAAATATTAACTGAAATTTATTATATTTTAATAAACGCCAGTATGTGTTTTAAAGGCATAGATCCTAAAATGCATGTTTAAGAAATATGAATGGAAGTATTATTTGGGTGAAGCTAAAGCAGATGTAAGTGAGGCATATTATGATGGGAAATAGTATTATCTACATAGATAGTAGCGGGGCTCTGTCGCGGGGGCACGCTGAGGCACACAGTGCCTCATAAAAATTAAATGGAAGGCACAAAAAATTGTAGAATTTCCGCTTTGTAGAATTATCGTGGCCCCAAGGGGGGTGACAAAAAAGTCCTGGGGTAGAAAGCATGCTTGTAGAACTCACCGGTAGGCAGATGCATGACGTTCTGTAGGAAGCCGGCCGGAAGCACGGGCGTCCGCACCAGTTGCCCATTCACCAGGCTCACCTGACCCAGCCCGGAGAAATTCTGGAAAGGGGCCTGATTTATGTAAACACTTTCTTTTCTTAGATAGCATAAGGTGGCAAACGAGAAATCGGAGCCATTTTTATGACTACCGACGCCCATAGATACCCGCATAGAGGCTATACAGATGCGTATCTCCCTCTTCTTTCCCGTACTCCCTCCATAGGCCACACAGATATAGGTTTTTTTTTTTAATTTACTATAACGGTATATAATCAAAAGAGCTTTTTAGTGTAACTGGCGACGGCCTAAACATGGGCATGGCATCACTGTTACACTAAAGCGGCATCGTTTGAATGAGAGATAACTTGTCCTTGTGGTATTACTATAAGAGCAAAGAAACAAAATGATAACAGACCAAAGCACGCAACTGTCGAATAGTCTTTTAAGTTTGATTGTTCGTAGGGGTATTCTTGGGAACTACTGATCTTATCTTAAGAATTTGTTGAATAACGTCATATGAAAGAGGCTATTTCGATTTTTTTTAATAGAAAAAAAATATCGTTGGTGTACCACGGTGGTTGTGTGTGTTGGTACCCAAGAAGTGACCTCGTGTCGGCTAGCCTACTCATACTATACCACATTATACAGGGTTGATACAAGCGAGAGGCATTAAATTAAACCACTTATACTATAAGTGCCTACAATTAATCCGGAACTATTAAAAAAAAGATTACGACAAGTATACGAAGTTACTTTTTTCAAACAAGTTAAATAGCGAAAATATGGCATACTTTGTACAGGCGCATGCAGCGAACGGCAACCTCGTACGGGGTGAATGACCCCGGCCGGCCATACTGGCTATCGGCTGACGTACAGCGTGTACGAAGTGAGAATAAACTTTAAAAAATTCCTGTTGCTGAACTATTGCACCGATTGATCTAATTTTTATTGTGTAGACTGGAAATAATACACTAAATATGTGGTTTCATTTAATGCCTCTCGCTTTTATCAACCTTGTACATATTACAAAAATAATTTTCTATCTATCTTAGTTTTCAGAACGTAATTATTAACAAGGGGGCGTGAGTCACATTAAGCGAGGTGTAGGTACATATACTATAGAGTTAATAGATAATCCATTTTTGACTCTTTAATTATAATAATAATATCTGAGGACTTTACAAACTACGTTGGTCTAGCACCGTGCTAAGTACCATAAGCATTACGGGTACCTACCTACTAGACAACGGAAATATATTTAAAACTTTTTTATAATTTTAACAATTTTTGTTTGTTTAGATTTTTAATATACGTATGCCTTATATTCAATACATAGATAGACAACCATAACCTAGGCGGGATTCGAACTCGCGACCCCTGGAGCAACATGCTCCGCTTATCCGAGCTCAGTGCCACTGCGCCTGCCGATCCTCAAATAGAGGTGTTATTACCTGCGCATGCTGCGCGGGTATGAAGAGCGCGTCCTGCCCGTCCACGGTGACGGCTTGCATGGGAGCCACGCCACCCACGCCGCCCACGCCGCCCACGAGACAGCCGCCGTACACGCCGCCCGCTTGTTGCTGCAACACATGTACACGGTGTCAGCTAAACTCTACATTTGTTTTTAGGGTTTCGTAGCAAAATGGCAAAAAACGGAAACCTTATACAATCGTCATGTGTGTATGTCACAGTCATTTTTTTCCGTAACTATTAGGCTTATGTAGTTGAAACTTTTTAGATTGATGTATTCCATAAACCCCTATTCGAATTTTGAATAAACATAAATAAATAAAACAAATAATAAGAGAGGGGGCACTACATACACAGAACTGAATTCAATTTCCTTTTCATTCAACCTATAAATATTTGTAATATGTTTAATCAGATAAACAAAATGCTTTGTTATGTAAAAATTTGAATTAATAAAAGAGATTTCAATTGTATTAAAAGTAAATAATTAGAATTTACGCAATTGTTGCGTTGGCTCTATTCTTAGACGATGCCTAGGTCTCTTGTGGATAAAGGATTGCTACCAAGTTATATAATTTTCTGATAAAAATCTTATCCGTGCCAAATTACAACTAAAACTAAACGATGTGTGCAACTTCCCGCTCGTCTCAGCCACAGAGTACACAGAGTAATTACTTACTCATGCGTCTCAGCTGCTCTCGTGGTCTGTTTGTATTGCATCGTGTTTACAATGGCAAGGCATTTACCTGCAGCAGTTGCGGGTGTATCTGCAGCAGCTGCTGCGGCGCGCCCTGGTAGCCCTCGCTCACCACTCCGCCGCCGATCAGGGACTGCAGCTGCTGCATGCTGATCACCTGCAAGAGATCACGATATTGTCACCTCATACTACATGTAGTCACACGAATTATCAACTAACAGATTATCCTATAAACTGAACTTTTGAACTGGGAGATACCTAGGTCACTTATCACGAAACATTATTTATATAGAGAAAGACCCTACTAATTTTATAATTATTCATACTAAAATTATAAACGCGAAATGTCTATTACATATGTACATGTTTGCTATCCCTACCAAACCCAACTACTATCATATAAATGGGAGCAGTTAAGAGCATGGATAATCGAAGAAAAAGTGGTACATGTTGGTGACCCTTATAATTTTTAAAATAAAATAGTTTATCTGTCTTAGTCTCTTAGTCGATTTTCTACGTTTAACCACACCTTTACCTGTAACCTAAAGTCAAGATCGATCTGATTTTTATTATACTACACACATCCCCGTTCTAAATAGATAGGATAATATACAAGGTTGATAAAAGCGAGAGGCGTGAAATGAAACCACATATTTGTAGTGTATAATTTCCAGGCTACACAACAAAAATCAAATCAATTGTAGCGATAGCAACAGATTTTTTAAGTTTATTCTCACTTTGTACACGCTGTACCATCGGCTGATAGCAAACCGGCTGGGGTCATTCACCCCGTGCCAGGTTGCCGCTCGCTGTAGCCGCCCGGTACAAAGCATGATTACATTTTTGCGCTATTTAACTTCTTTGAAAAAAGTACTTTCGTATACTTGCCGTAAACTGTTTTCAACAATTTTATATTAACTGTATAGCGGTTTAAATTAATGCGTCTCTCCTTTATCAACCTTGTGTAAGAGCTAGTCTCACCTGTGGCTGCTGCACTTGTATTCCATTGGGCACCGTGCTCGCCGCATTCACAATGGCCGCTGATAGCTCGTTGCCCTGGAAGCGAATAAATTAACGTGAGCCACAATGATAATTACCTGCACACGCAGAACATAATAACAGGGCGCCTGACACGCTAATTCAACCTGGAATTACTACCTTTGTGAAAGTTTCACGCATAAACTACTGAGCTTATTAGGGTTAAAAAATCTAATACCATAGGTGCCATAAAAATACTCTCTTTTCCAAAAGAATTGGATTGATTGTACGCGGGTGTTATGATAGGAGTTAACTAATATAAACTCATCTGATGGGGAACGGCGACTTGATCTGGGAAAACTTTCAGTTTGCATATTGAACTTGAATAAGTAAATCTCAACTGATAAGTTTTTTCGAAAATTTTGACTCTAAATAGTGTACATTATTTGCATCCTACTCGATTATCGAAAAAACTATTCATGAAGTGTGCCTCCTTTTTTGCATTTTATTAATAAAAATAATAGATAATGCAATGTTTTATAAGTTATCTCCCAATGTCCCATGAATAAGATGTTAATAGGTACCCAAACTTTTGTAAATATAGACCTCGCCACCAATTTACAGAGTATTAAAAAGCCAATATTGCAAAAAAAATCCGTAACTTTAATAGTTCATATAGTTGGGAGCGGGTAGGTGTGTTAGTTTTCTTAACAAATCCAAGAGTAGTTAGTATCAATAAAAGTGTACAAGTACTTACTGATAGGTAAATGTTTAATTTTTACAAAACGGCCTTATTTAACTTGGCTATGTACATATAAAGATAGCGTAAAACGGTAAGTGGCTATCTTTGTTGCAAATCTTACGTCAGCTTTACAACCACTATAAAACCACTACAGACTACTCAATCTTACTTAGCTGACAGAAACACTTACAAACTTTTGAGTCTTTATTACTTAAAATTATTTTAAATTCAAAAACTATATGCAATTTAGTAAAATAAAGCCGTTTTAACCTGACATCTATTTTAAGTTGTACACTTGTATATTAGCTTTTTTACATTACCCCTAGACGAGACAAGCTAGACAGATTAACAGCTACTGCATGCGGTACTTACCTGGCAATGAGGTGCGATGATTAGGTTAGTGATGTGATTATGATTGCTATGAGCTACCCCATCCGACCCTCGGCCCTGACTCACCGACAGCCCCTGCGCCCTGAGCTGCTGCACGACCGCAGTGCTGATGACCCTCAGCTGCGGCTGTTGCATGTACTGCTGCTGGATAGCGGCGAGAGTCGCGGCCTCCCCTTGTACGAGCTGAGCTTGTTGAACCTGTTGCTGTTGCTGCTGGACTTGCTGCTGCTGCTGCTGCTGCTGCTGCTGCTGTTGTTGTTGTTGTTGCTGTTGCTGCTGCTGCTGCTGCTGCTGTTGGACTTGTTGCTGCTGCTGTTGTTGCTGCTGCTGTTGTGGGCCTGTAATTTGTAGGCACTCCACTTGAATTCCGATGTTCGAAGCGGTACCAAGTACATTTAAGATGTTTTGATGAATTTGTGCTTAATACTATATGTTAATTATAAATATGTTAAAGCGTAAACTTTTAGAGGCTTGAGCTCATAAGGTTGATGGGCTATTTGCTTCTACAATTTTGTTTGCTTCATTAGGTGAATTCTATAAGAGATTTTACTCAATTGACTAGCAATATGACTATAGAGAAAAGTTGAAGTCTCTTTATTATATAGTTAACGCCAGACTTCATTTCCAGCAAATTTGAAGAGGTTTTCATTCGCTTAGATCAGCGATCGACAACCTTTTCGGTCGGCAAAACAAACTAAAGGTGGGCCACACTTGTGATAATAACCCTAGAAGCCCAATATACTGACGTATAACTCATTGGTCAAAAAAGACATTCACGGGGCGCAAGCAGTGTCGGCGGGCTGCAGGTTGCTGACCGCTGGCTCAGATGCTAACACCTTACAGTGTAAATTACACAGTCGTCGTGTGGTTTACGAGTTTCTCGCTGCCCCATCTATAGTGGGAAACGGAAGAAAATTAAAGCATAAAAATAGCAATTATGCGGACGTCTTGACCTAACAGTCGCCAACAAACAACTTGCATCCTTTTTAAAAAAACCTTACTATTACCTAACATGCAATAATGATAAAGCATGCTTACTAAAATGCTGCTGGTGCTCCTTGTCCTGCTGGTCGGGCCCCATGTTGGCCGGGCCGAGGCGGCTGCACGTGGCTGCTAACAACGCGAGCGGGGACTGCGCGCCGCCGCCCTCCTGCTGCGGGACAGCACTCGTTAGCGTCATAACAGATTATGCTGTCAGGATAAAGGCGGGAAGAAACGTGTGCGAGTTTTCGGGGGGGCATATGTATAGGGTAGAGGAAATAGGGCAACTCGTCTGTAAGACGGTAGTCAACATAATCTCTTTCTGCTCGTTTGTCCCCTAATACTTACCATAAAAAAAATATAGATCTTCACGACAAAGTGTCTCGCAGTCGATATCTAGCTAAATGCTTGAGACTATACAGTATGTATGAAATTTTACAATCATAAGCTACTAGCAATATCATTTGTTTCTTTTAAAGTTAAAGTTTCTATCTTCAATATTTAGAACGCCTGAAATTTCTCTCCAGATCGCGTTAAAAATTTTACCCATCGAAATAGAAAACTCTTTTATTTCGATGATTTTACCCCATTTTGCAGAGCTATATTTATTGACATAAAGTATTAATAATTCCATAAAATTTCAATTTTCTTCAAGATCTCGCGGAAGCCATAATTTCCTAAAAGAAAGGAAATGACAAAGTGAAATGTTTTTCTTGGATAAGATGCTCCCCGCGGCGGCCTTTTATCGGCTATCAACGCCCTCAAACATCCGGTTGTTATAGGGTTGCCAACATTTCTTCGGCAAAATAGTGTTTTCCAAAATATGCATTAAAAATATAGTATACTGCAAACAAATGTATAGTACTATAGGTTTATAGTACTATACATTTGTTTCAATAAGCATCAATAAACACAATTTTTCACTATTTGCTATATAAATATTTCAGTATTGATAATATACTTAGTATTTTTTATTTTTTCAACAGTAAAATATACTTAGTACAATACTATACAGGGTTACTTTTTGGTCACCGGCCAAATTTAAAAATAAGGAAGTAAACATTATTCCAAGGGTGTGTTTTAATTTTATCGTCTAATTGTAATATTTTGTTAAATAAAAATCGATTTGAAATGGTCCTTAAAAGTACATCGATCGTTGTTCACACACGAAATGTATCGACTTCAAGGTCAGTGACGCCGGCCGATCGTGATTCGCGAGTCAGTGCCACGTGGTGACCAAGAAATATCTTTATAACATGGGACAAAGGAATTGTATCTAATTATTTTTTATTTTATTTTTTTATTTCATAAATCGAATTTACTAATTACTGATTCTGAACCATACCTGAAAATTTGGCTGGTGACCAAAAAGTAATCCTGTATATTATATTACGGTTGGCAACCCTAGGTTGTTATGTGAATGTGCTTTTTAAGCTTTCGATATTATAGAATTACTAGTCCTTCAGTTAAATAATAAGTTTAAAAAAGTTCTTGTACGTTGTTAAAAATTGAAATATTTTTTTTGGTAGATAATTGGTGAGAAACCGCATAATAGGAAACATTAAATAAATAAATGAAAAAAAAGGAATAAGATTTTAAAGAGAAACAATGTCACGCCTGGCTCCAACTAAATTTATTGCCTTGACAAGGTAAAGGTTTGCCACTTCCGAGTATTGACGAATTCTCGCCTTCAATATGGGGGCGCGGCAGTGCCCCCGCCAAGTCGAGCGCGATGCAAACACTGCCGTACCATCCTTTAATGGAACCGTTTCGCCGCACTTTCAGGCGCCTATTTGAGAACCTCTGGATAAAACCAGAAGGCAGAAAGTTTCGTCATTCAGTAAACTATAATCATCAATTAATAATTGCGCGCGGGCGTGAGTGTGTGTGTGTGTGTGTGTGTGTGTGTGTGTAAAACGTTTGGTATAGTAACTGCTCAAAGAATTACTTAAAACAAGTAATTTCAAATCATACAAAAACATTTATAAGTGCCTAAGTGATTTTATTACTTGCATTAATGTAATTATTAGCTAACTCGTTAACTAATCGTGAAAGAAAAGAAAGATTATAGATATATATAATAAACAAACTGCTCCTAAAAAGGAAAAAACTGTGTGAAATAAGAAAGTCTAATAAAATAAATCAATAAGCTAAATCTGGATAAGACTAGACTGAACATTCTTTACACGTTATTGGGTACAAGTCAACGGCTAAGTCACACAACATTAACTATAATAATAAAGAAATCGCAGTAAGGAAACCTTAGACTTCGATCGAGACTTGGCTAGTTTTTTTACAAAATGTTTTTGGTGGGATTTGTTTACACAATTTAGATGAATCGACTATGAGTGCTTTAACTTGACGTTAAAAAAATACGTATTTTTACTACAAAACGTTTTATCACATTAACTAATAATTATAAACAACTTATAATAATAATAATAAATATATTATATGAACACAATTTAAAATAAATATAAATGATAATATAGGTAAACCTAATAAAAACGTCGGTAGGGGAGCCTGGGGTAACCTGTAACCGTCCGATGCTGCCTTAGTCAAGGACTTCAGGACAAGGAAATGTTAGAAACTACAGTCAAGTCAAACACTGTGAAACATTTAGACGATTCAATCTTAGCTACTTTAAATATGGTTATCCCAAGGTTACACAGTTTTTGGACTGTAGTTTATAACATTTCCTTGTATTTCTGATACTCGTACCACTCTTGGTATCCAACTAGCACTTGACAGTTTTTTTATTTATTTAAAAGACTGTTATTAACAATTAATTTATTTAGACTAAAACAAAGTCTTCACAGCCAGCGTGTTTGTTTAAAGAGTTATGAATGTGGAGAAAGCAAGCAAAGTGTGTAGGGTCTCCCTGCCATTATGAAACTGACGTGAAGATGTGTATGTATGTAGTAATTGATAGATAAATTGTAAGCGCCTACATTTACTATTTGTATCTTGTTTGCCAAAAAAATATTCAGAATTCAGTTATTCAAATATTTTATGCATCAACCAAATAAACACTCACAGTGGCGTAACTACACCGCTCGATAGGCTATTTGACACTATCAAAAATGTACTACGAATTATAGTCATCATATTAAATAAGATAATATATATAAAAATAAACCTATACAAGTCTCAGTGGCAGACAGATGATAAAAATCAAAATATCTTCACAACAAATACATTTTATTTCTCCAATTTGAGCTATAACATTAGCAATATTCAACGTACCAGCATCGAAATTCAGTTCAAGGGATTCCAAGAAAGGATCAGAACCCAAAACCTCATAACCACATTTACCTAAATTGTATTTTTTGTGGTACAATGCTCAAAACTTTTGTTAAGGTACCCTAATGCCAGATTGTTTACTTGCATATTTTATGATACCCAATAATTGGAATGAGCTGCTTAGTAAGTACAGGTACCTAATTTGATATAGGTATAGGCAATGTGATTTACAATAACATAATATGTTAGTAGGTATATATGTATATACATAGATTATATTTTACATTAGTACTTAGCCTGTTTTTTACTGTCGACATTAATTCAATTCGTATGTTTATCAAAGCTAATAATAATACCTATAAAATATTAAGTATGTATGTATGTGTGTCACCTTTTTATTTTAACACCAAGAACTGTGACATAAACTTGCATTATGATGATTAGAGAACGTCTAAAAAAATTATTTTATGTTATTCTTAACACAGATAACTGCGTGCAAACTAATACAGGCTCCACTGCATTTTTCTACAAGCCGAGTTAAAAGTTTAACCGTAAAGAACTTTCACAATGACACAGATACGTGTACGCGGTAAATGCGGATCGTTCGAAATTCGAATACGAAAAGGCGCGAATACGCGGGTGAAGGGGTCAGGAAGAGGGATGCGGTGTCGCCGGCAGGCGGCCCCAGCCCTTTCCTGTGCGTGGCGTTACCAAGGCGTTTGTGTTGAGCTTAGGGGAGTCCGCATCTATACGTTGGGATATATCTCGTGTTATATTTCGCTTCCACTTTTATCTGTATTATTGAAGTCCCATTTTTCTTTTCTGTATCTTCGTATTTTGCAAAAAACACCAATGACTGGTTTATTATTTAATGACAATTTATAAATTCTGTGTGCAGCAGGCACATTGCATATCTCGTTTTATATTTTTAGTAATTTGAAGAGAAGTGAGTATTCATTAACCGTAAATTAATAAATTAATAGAAGTGCCAAATATAGAGAATACTGAATACCAAAGTGTGTGACCTAATCTTTATTTTTTCTAAATATTATCCGAATCCACTATGTAGATTTTATGTGAAAGACTAACATACATGTAAATCATAATATTATATCATAATAAAAAAAATAACTATCGCATTTATAAAATTCGTAGCAGTTGGGTAATAGGAAGTAGTGTTGGCATTCGTTCCTTTTCCATCATTAAAATATTGAAATTAAATTTCTGGGGCAGCAAAGTTTACTTGAAAACTATCCCGAGAGCAATATTGCTAAAACTGCATTATTTGTGAGTCGACACGCCTTTTCCTAACAAGTGCCGTGAACCGGGAGTCGTCGCACTCAAGGTCGCCGCCGCCCTTTGATCCACCCACCTTGGATCGCATGACTGTTGTTTTATGCGCCTCTAACTAGGTTATGCTGCGTAGGTAGCCACTTGATTTGTTACTTTTGTTCACGAAATATATCAGCCGCCTCACGATAATTATTTATCATTACTTATATTGCACGATAAGCTCCGCGTCGTATGCGCTAAGTGGTTAAACCGGTCGCAATTATTACATTGCCAGCTTACGGTTATTGCAGGAAACGTTTCACAAGTCACTTCACAGCATTGCAATAATCAAATGTGAAATTGGGACTGGGTGCATTTTTCGGCAAGGGAGTAGCTCTCGACGCGGTCACAACCTCCTGCGTGTGGCCTGGCGGGCCCCACACGACCGGGGCCGCGCTTGCCCCGCCCTCCCCCTGCACCGACCGACACACGACACTGCCCGCTAGCGTCCAATCTGTTACACAATATTCCACTGTTTTCTCGTCACGGCACTATATTTACCTTGATAATCTTGTCCTCGGTTATATATTCCACTTGCACTTTAGTAGGGTCTGACGACATCATCTACTTTACACTTGAAAACAATTATTCCTCTTTGTTCGCGCACAAACTGCACCATATTCACGACTGGCCGCCAAACCGCGGCGAACAAACTGGCAACTAGCGACAGCGCGAAGATAGCCGAAGCGACTCGTTTACGTTCGGAGATCCGCCTCCTATCGCGTTCATTTATAAAAGTTTTTAATCAGTTTTAACACTTTTCCCTTTACCTGACTATCTAGAAATTAAGCACAATATTATCTAAAGTTATGTACGTTATGTGTTCTGTAGCATAAGTCAAACAAGTTGCTCGATCGATTGCAAAAATTAAAAATGTGACTTGACATCTGAATGTTCTGTCTCTCTCTAATACAGACGAGGTCTTGATTATTGGTAGGCAGCAGCTGCGCCTCTCTTCTCCTCCCCGTCGCGGGTGCGGCGCCGCCGCCCGATAATAATAATTGAAAGTAGGAAGGACGTAATAATGGGTGTATAACCTCGCGCCCGCGGCCTCCTTGGGCGGGCAAAAAATGCACACATGTCGAGTAGAGACGTTTGCCGCGCTCCGCGTGTCTTCTGACAGGGAGCTGGCAGACAATTGATAAGGAATATATTATTGCAGCGTCTCTTTGTTAACACGACTCCTTGTGCCATTTTAGATTACGACATCGCCGAGTCTGAGAATTGTTATCGCTTTTGTATCGGTTTTCATAACGTTGTTTGGAGTTAGCATTTTATGCGTTGCCTAGTATTTATACTTGTTTGAATAATTCAAAAAAGTCACTGCTTGCTGTTATAACCTTTTTGATAGGTTTATAAAAATAAAGAAGTCAACTGCTAGATATAGCTAAGTATTTATTAGATACATAAATACTGAATTCCGCTAAATTATACATTCCCTACTAATTTCGTCATTGCATCTATATTGTATTCAATGCTCTGCCCAATATTCTGGCCACACATAACCTGGTGACGACGTGACATTATTTATAATCGGCTATCGGGCCTGGCTCGCAATGAGAGTGAAAGTCGGGCCACGTTTTGTCAAGCGTCAGCCTTGTTCGCCCCAAGCCCATTATGCACGAATGAGCAGCCGCCCCGAGAGAGCGTATGTCTCTGGTTTAATTATCTTCAACTAGCACGAGCCACTTTCAACCTTAAAGACCTGTGACATAGAACTCAAAACGATCCTTTAGCGAACACGCTCTCAATGACTTTCCAAGTAAAGAGTGCAACAAGGGATTGTGTTTTATAAAGAGTTCTAGCTTCAGTGATTTAAAGTTCAAATTGCGATGGCAAATGATATGAATGATATTATGTTTTTATTTTATGTTTACTCTATTATGGGTGTACCTCAACCGGCGGCGTGCGGTGGCGATGTGACGTAGTGTTTGCGTTTACTTAATTAGTGCTGAGCAGATACCGATGAAATCATCCGTTTTATTGTCCAAATTTAACGCTTCGAGCTCACAACAACGCGGCGAGTGTTGTGGTGAGTGTTTTCATTTGTAGAGCTTGGCGAGTGAGTGTTTTTTAATACAAAGGAGCAAATGAGCAGTCAGAGCCTTTTGATGACTACCGATGCCCATAGGCATCCGCATGTTTATACAGTGTTGTCCTTCTACCCTTCAGTGGGATACCGGAAACATATAAACCGCACGAAACGGAACATAGCTGTGACTTTGAGGCAATACTTTCCATGAGAGCTAGAGGTACCTCCATGGTGGTGTCGGCCCATTTCAGGTACAATGCAGCATAGCTCTTACAAAATTGACGTCTAGACATGTTCGATCAATAAGAGCATCTTCTTACAAACGTAGGTGGAAATTAAATGTGCAAGTAGGTATTCTACAAAGAATATCCTGCAGAGACCGAGGCAAGAACTACCCTAGAAATTTTGTGAGAGTCGAGGTCTACTTAATAGGTACTCTTTTTGAAAAAAAAACGAGATCCAACAGAGCAAAAATTTTAAAGCAAATAGACAAATGGTAGAGTTCTGTCATTAAAACAAAAATGGAGGGTACCTATGTTCAAATGTTAATAATAATCACATCGATAGCAGATACAGAGGGGAGCTAATTTACCTCACCTCCTTGCCTTAATAAAATTCTCATAAGTGAGCCTCCCGTGCCCAAAACCCTGAACTAGAGTTCTGACTTAAATAGACCAGCAGTGCCAGATGCCGGTGGAAGCTCAAGGTGGCTGCAGCCTCGGGTCCTGTAGAGCTTAGGGGCCTCAAAATTACCGAGCACCTGTAAAATTAGCTCCTTCTCAACTCCACGATCTCCAAGGCCTAAGCTCCGCCAGTGCACAATCGTGCGCTGTACACCAGCAGACACTTGATGTGATTTTGTGCACCTTTCTCTCTGGTGTACATTTCCACGTAATGGAGTCCTGGTCCATAAATACATTGACCTAATTTCGTCGACTGTCGCGTTATTAAACTGGGCCAATTTGAGAGCCATTAAAAACTACATCTTTTTTTATATTATTAGCTCTTAAATATAAAATCCGAGTTCAATTCGTAAGATCCATATCATTAGCCTCATTTCCCCCTTATTAATAAACATAGAATAACTCTATCCAAGGAATAACCTTGTAATAAACTGACATCTGTCAAATTCCATAATAAAAAACACAAAAAAAGTATGGAATTTGACAGATGTCAGTTTATTACCAGGTTATTGCTTAGATATAGTTATTCCATGTTTATTAATAAGGGGGTTATATGTCTACTAAAGTACCCTACAATTTCTTTTTATGCCATAGTAGGCAAACGAGCATGGCCACCTGATGTTAAGTGATCATCAACGCCCACAGACATCCGTAACACCAAAAGTAGGACAATATTAGGCGTTCCGGCGTTCCCCTATAATTAAAATATTATTTAAAAATAATTGTCTTCTGTGAAATTTAAACATATAACCGACAGCAATGGATATAACAAGACACAGATAAGCGATAAAGAAATGTTGATATTGATAGCTAATAAACAATGTCTCTTTGAATGAGATATTATGCTATGGATGTCTTACACATACACACATACACATTCCAATGAAACTACTCTAACGGGCGATTTATTTAAATAACTAAATAAACCACGGTAATCTGTTATAACAGTTTCATTGTAACGAGTATTGAGATACGTTATTTATTAAATATACAACAATATGAACTATATACAATTGTGTCTGTGCGTCATCCGCGTACGCACGCGGTACCGGGCTGCTACGAAGTCCTGCTGTGGGAGGGTGCTCTGACCACCCAGACACGCCCAATTTGGACAGCCCCAGGTTGTTACGACCGGAGAGGTAACGTATATACGTATACGGGTACGTGTTCCTTTGTAACATCTCCAACACTAATGAGTAAGATACCCATCAGATTAGTTAACTCAGTACAACAGTAAATACCAATCTAAAGCTTTCTCGTAATTATGCGTATATTTTAATAGTTCTGTATTTATCCTCATTCGTCTATAGTTCTCTAACTAATAGTAGATACCAATAGGGCAAGTATCAGTTTTAAATTTAAATAATTGAATAAGGTCATTCTAATTTCCTGTTCTTCTCTAGATAGAGATTTCAGTACATATATACTAAGGTAGTCGTGACGTAGCACATCCGTCATTATATTGTGGACATGACAAATGCTAGCGGAGCTATTTTATCGTTTTTCATATTGCAAGCGAACCAAATCTCACGTAAGTCCCAGAAGTATCCATAGTCCCAACTCCCAATAGCCCGATAAGACACAAGGGTTAATATGGTGTAAACTTGGTCAGATCAGGGACTTGAAATACCTGTATTTTTTTTATTTTTTTTATGATATAGGAGGGCAAACGAGCAGCCGGAGCCATTTTCATGACTACCGACGCCCATAGACATCTGCATAGAGACTATACAGATGCGCTGCCCCCCTTTCTCCTCCCACCTCCATGGGCCACCGGCTACTTACACACCGCACGAAACGCGACAGCACAGCTGTCACTTCACGCCGGTCTCATGTAAGCGGGAGGTACCTCCCCGGTCGTGCCGGCCCAACTCGGCTGCATGCAAGCATGCAGCGTGGCACTACCTCTTACTAAATGTATGTTACTAATAATATAAATGCAAAAGTATATGAATATGTATGTTATTCTTTCTCACAAGAACAATCGAACAAGTATTCACAGATACAGAGTGCAATCTTCAATAATATAAAAATACTTTTGAAATATCTAGTCAGAGGTAGTGCCACGCTGCATGCATGCATGTAGCTGAATTGGACCGACACGACCGGGGAGGTACCTCTTGCTTACACCAGATCGGTGTAAAGTGACAGACTGTCGCGTTTCATGTAAGTAGCCGGTGGCCGAAGGAGGCGGGAAGAGGAAGGAGGGCAACGCATCTGTTTATCTTTATGCGGATGTCTTTGAGCGTCGGTAGTCCTAAAAAAGGCTCCAACTGCTCGTTTGCCCTCTATATCATTATAACAAAAAAATCTTGAATATCAGATGATATTCAAGATTTTTTTGTTACTTTTACCCAGGTACTCTGTAGCCAGTGCATAATAAGTGTGTTGTCGATCGTCGTTGCACGCAGTTAGCTTGCACGTTACTTTTTATTGAGCTTTCGAATCACAAGGCGACCTTGTTCCCACGAAAAACGACCTCGCCTTATTATGACTATATTCAGATGTGGGTAAATGTTTCCGTAACAACTTGCAATTTGACCACTCTCAACCGATCTCAAGAAGGTCGATTCGTGCTTTATCGGGGTTTTAGGGTTATTATTCATTGTTTTTCGTTTCTTCGTTAAAAATGGTATACTAGGGACACAGGGACTCTCTTGTGTATTAATATCAGTAGATTGACCGATGCGGCCCGCTGCAGGAACAGTGCGCCTCTGATAAATTAGATTAATATTGGTAACGTCACAAAGGAGAATGTTTTACTACGCCATTGTTGACGATAATTTGTTCACGTTTAAAGGGAAATAAAGAGAGGTGATTTTGATAGTTTAATTTTCCTTTAAAGGTAAGTACTATAAGATATTTAGAGATAACTTGTGTCATCAGTCATACAGGAGCTTAGATATCTGGAGACGATTTGTGTCATGCAGGAGGAGCAATAATCACAGATACTGGGGACATTTTTAAATAGTAGGGTAGGCAGAGAGTACAGAGTGCTATCATGATCCCTTCACAATTGCCTGGCTTCCTCCTCATTGATGATGATTTAACCCTTTATACAAGAAGGATAAACAACAATTATAACACCCTTTATTGCTAAAAAGACATAACATGCAAAAGACATGCAACTCTGACCTCTGTATACAAACAGGTGCTACAGAGTGCACCTGCAGTATCTGACTAATTTAATGTGAATGTCAGCTTCTTTGTAACGCTATCACGCTAAAACTACTCAACCGTTCGTCAGGAATCTTTGTATATATCTAAATTCCTAGAAGAGACATATTTAAGATACTTTAAAAAAAAAAATTTTTTTTAGAAGGGTCAAAAAAATATTATGGTAGGTATAATATATGGGAATTCTATTGCACTTCTTATTTGGTCCGAGTTGTATTACAGTTCTATTTGAATGTAATTGTCATTGATATTTATTGACGCTTCAACGCGAGCGAAACCGCGGGGAAAAGCTAGTAATTGATTATGACGTGCTCGCGTGGCGAGTGACTGCACATTTAAATGTTTCCAAGTCGTGTGGGAGGGTCTTGTAATCCCCGCCCGAGGGTTGTGACTCGGTTCCGTGGGGCGCAACTTTGTATGCAACTGTCGCTTCCAGATCGTAGCCTCGTTTTAGCGTACTCATTTGACCATTTAAAAAGTGGCAACCTTAATAAGAGTATAGCACCTATATATTGTCCATTTTTTTGTTTGCCAATCTAGCCTCCACGCTAGAAGCTAGCTCTGTTTAAACATTATTGTAAAATCAGATAAAGCCCTGCTTATTCAGCCCTGATTATTCTCTTGTTGAGCTTTCTCGTGAATTTTTGAACTGAAGATTTTCATACACAGCTGTCTGTATTTATAAAAAACTTATTCAAATACATATATAATTAGCATACAAGAATATAAATAGTTATGCTTTAAGCATTTATAATTTATTTATCAGAAACGACCATATAGGTAGGTGCGTATTACGGCGCAGCACCCTGGCCGCACGCTCCGCCAACCGGTTTGCGTCTATACAAATACTCGATCCGTAGATTCTTATCAAGATTAATAACTTCCTCAATCCGAGGGCCATTCACAGGACTCGCGTTAAAAAAAGGATTTCTACAAACAAGTTACGCTTTGGCTCTACACTGAATTAATATATCTATATATATTTAAATTTCCTGTTAGGTTGTTTTTTGTTTTTTTTTTATACCACGATGGTGGCAAAAAAGCATACGGGCCACCTGATGGTGCGTGGTTACCGTAGCCTATGGACGCTTGCAACACCAGGGGCATCACATGCGCATTGCCGACCCTTTAACGACTATAAGCGACTTTCTTCCAGAACGGAGCGAGGGATGTTTGAACGGCCTGTGTAGAACGCGTCTCCAGTGCTATCATCCGCATAGCAATGAATGCCATCGATAGACAGCATGTCATTGATATGCAGAAGAAATAGCGTTGGAGACAGTACAGAGCCTTGCGGGACACCAGCGTTTATTTCCATGCTATCGGAGCAACTACCGTCAACGACGGCTCGTATGCATCGGCCGGATAAAAAGCTAGCAATCCATTTGCACAAACCCTCGGGTAGTCCGTATAATGGCAACTTCGACAGAAGGCTCCGGTGCCAAACCCTATCGAACGCCTTCGCTATGTCTAGGCTAACTGCCAATGCCTCACCTTGACTCTCAATGGCTGAAGCCCAACGGTGTGTGAGATACACTAGAAGATCACCAGTCGAACGACCGTGGCGAAAGGCAAAAATATAGAGCATCAGCGTGTCTGAACTAATTTGTTTCATTGATAACCTTTTTTGTTGATTTTTTTTAATGTATAGGGGACAACCGAGTAGTCGGAGCCATTTTCATAACTACTAGCGTCCATAGATATCCACATAGAGGTTTATACCTACATATGTTTTGGCCTCCTTCCTCCCCCCTCCCTCCTCGACCACACGAAAAGCGCCAGCACTGACGTCACTTTACGCAAATATCGACGAGACTAGAAAGGGGACAAACCCGCCTATCCCGCGGACTGGAGAGAAGCCTCAGTGCTGTCGTGGATGAATGGCTCATGAGGAGTATCATGACCTGATGGAGGAGGAGGGAGGCATTCCGTACAGATACGCAGCACTCTATTCTCCTCTCTCCTACATGAGCTACACACCAAACTACCACACGAAACGCGACAGCACAGCAGCTGTCACATATCGAGGGTGTCGTACAAGCGAGAGGTAGGTACCTCCCAGGAGTGGCACTACCTCTTACTACAGTTGTCGCGATGCAGTCGTATTCGTCCGACAGAACATTTCTAGGACGACGAACAGTGATTGTCACAAGGTTCGAATTGTAATCCACTTCGTGTGTGACGAAATGGTTGGGGTGGCGAGACACCACATTAAAGTATTGGGCTAAGATGTCTTTGAAAAACCCTCTGATGGAGGGCAATTCAAAGTCCTTGTGTTGTTGGCTGGGTGTTCGAGGCTCGCGAATGGATCGAATACCCTTTGCAACCCCGCAGGCGCTACTTGCCACCGATACTGAGAGGCCGCAGATACTGTAAAATAAATGAACAAAGAAATCAACTAGTCGTGACATTCCACAAGCGTTTTCAATTTTGGTTCAATCCAAACCAAACCTTTGGGTGAGATTTAAGAGGAGTGTCCTTTTTTAGACCAGTTGAAAGAATCGAACCAACGAGTAGAATATGTCTATGTAGGAACACTGTCCCTCCCGAAGATACTGCCACCGTGCAGTGATGGGGGACTTGTGTGGCTCTGTGATCCCTAAGGCTATGCCGAACAGGGCTACCCATACCGGACAGGCTTTCGACAAGGTCAGCCTGTCGCTGGAGGAATTCTGTTGCTTGCAGATCCGACCCTCCAATTATAGAGGCTGAAGGCACTCGCGGGGGTTTAGTCGATATTGCACTGAGTGACGCGTCCATGGTACCTTCGGAACCAGGCGTAAATGTATTCCCATGCGTCAACAAAAAATAGTAGGAACTCTGTAGAGTAGTAGAGCTCACCTTGATCAAATTCAATACGCATTACGCTCATGAGCTCATCCACTCAACCCATAATTGTGAGTCTGGAAAAGAAGAGAAAGAAGAAAAGAGGTCTGTTCTCAGCTAGACAAAAACAGCTGCTGTTTCGGCGACAGCACATTAGAAAAAAAAATTACGTAAATATTTTGAAAATTAAATCAATTTGTTCTTATTCCACCTTGTTCATATAGTTCGGTATTCTAGGTAGGCAGGTACATTTAAGTAACATATCTAATATGGCGGAGGCACCTAAGACCCTAATAACTGTGCTGTCGAGTTTCGTGCAATTTTGAGTCCTGATGAAGGAGGAGAAGGGCAACGCCTCTGCCTCTGAATGTGCAGATATTCGTTAATTCGACTGCTCGTTCGCCTCCTATGCTATAACAAATGGTACCTACAAAACACAAAAGGTACAAAAGGCACCTAATAGAATAATGCGCTTTCCAGAAGGGCATACATCAAAGCGAATGTAATAATTACAGATATATCTCTATAACTAAGTTTGTCCACCCTATGTTAGGGTGTAGGGGTACCTCGTGTCAGGATTCGTAAATCTTTTTATTTAACGTGTCCTTTAAAAAGGCAAATTAATTCAATTAACATAGGTAAGAATAGTTTATTCTTCTTAGATGCTGCTTATCATTTTGTACTACATACAGTTTATGATTTTGTTTTTAAGGATATCTCACCTCTATATTGCATTATATCACTCTAATATGATCTAATAAATAAGTGCAATACTAGCACCATATATACTCACAAATGTTATAGGTATATTTATCCGTACAGGTAAATTTATAGTCACTGTCGCTGAAAGTAGTAGGTACTAAGCCTAGTCATTTTATCGATTTCTACACGGTTGGTAACATATCGTACGCGAGTTTCAGTCACAACTAAAGTTTGCTACGAAATACTAAATGAAAATGAAAATTATAACGAACATGTTCGTATGAATGAATGATAAAAACCTTTGTCCTGAGTCCTTACAAATTGGTTTACTTAGTAAAGATGCTCAATCACAGACGTGAGGTCCATGCTCGAATCCCGAGTCTGACTAAAGTGTTATTAGAGTTTTATATTATATTCTGTTAATAGTCCAGTGTCAGGAAGACGGCGGTGGTACACCCTCGTCGCTCGGGGAGGTGTTACTTCGCTGGTCCTGGCTGCGCCTGAACTCTACCTGATCATGTTGGTCTGCCGTCCTATCTGAATATGAGGGAGGGAGTAGAGAATGCACTTGTGTCTGCGCACCCACCATCGTGCTACTTATCCTATTAATATTATAAATGCGAAAGTTTGTATGTTTGTTTGTTTGTTTGTTACTCATTCACGCAAAAACTGCTGAACCGATTTTCATGAAATTTGTCACACACATAGAGGATAATTGGGATTAACATATAGGATAGTTTTTATTCCGAAAAAATGTTCCTATGGGATGCCATGGGATGATTTTCCACTGGATCGAAATTTACGCGGGTGAAACCGCGGTGCGCAGCCAGTACATAATATGTTCTTAGCCTAGGACATGGTTTGTATTGATCATCATCATTTGTAAATTAATATATTATCTTATATTCTCATATATACTGGATTTTTAAAGAATAATTTCATTATAGACAATATAAATATCATTTAATTATCAGTAGATAAGTATAATATGCTAGTCTGATTGATAAAACTATTGAAATTAATTAGGAAAATCTAATCCAATAACTTTAAGTACATTTTTGTTTCACGTTTAAAGGAGAAGCACAACTTCATCGTTTGTGATTTAGGAAATTATCAATGAGTTGTACTATTATATGACCCCCGTCGTTACAAATACGTCGATCGATGAGAGACAGGGACAGGGGCTCCGCCCCAATCCCATGGCTAAGGGCGGGAGAAGCCACGGGAAAGTATTGTATCTACGTGCAATACGCGAAAAGTCTTACGTAGTAAATTAGTATAGAGTAAATGAGGCTGCGTATAAATTAGGATTACAATAATTACCTACTTCTTGAATATAACTTTTAATTAGGTATGCAATTAATTAATAATTAACATTTAGGTAATGGTCAATATTATAATTAATTCCGAGAAGAAACTATTATCGTTGTCATTACACTACAGATGATATGAATAAGTGGATTTTAAAAAACTCAAAATATCTATAGCCACCCCACGTAGCGATGTGCCTGTAGAGAATCTAGAGAACCCTTGCTTTGTGAAATTGTATTCTATTAACAGTGAGATAAGACTGACATTTCATTTAAGCTGTTAACTAACCCACGTAGCCTATAGAGATTCTAGAGAACACTTGCTAAGTGAAATTGTATTTTATTCACAGCACGATAAGGCTGATATTTCTTTAAAGGAGTTAACTTACGGATGCTTGGAAACACCCTACCTAATGACGTCACAGATGTGGATGCATTTGAGTTATTCATTATTTAATGATGCCGTACGCTCTATGAGTAGATCATGTTGATGTAACAACGCTATAAAATGTTTGTGATTAATCGTGCGATTGCTAACATGGAAATTAAATAGGCAGTAAGAGGGTAGGGTACTCTGCAAATTAGAGGTAGTGTCACGCTGAATCCATTCATGCACGGCCGATGAGGTGCCTCTCGCTTACACAATACTGACGTAAAGTCATAGCTGTGCTGTCGCGTTTCGTGCGGGATGTAAGTAGCGTCCATAGAGCAGGGACCGGAAAACCCCTTCTTTTGATTAAGCCTCTTTTTAGGGTAACCCTATTGAAGTCTTACCCAAATGATAGGGTAACCCTATCGATAGTGTAAGTTTATCGATGTGGAAACCCTATTGAATAAGGTTAACTACTTTTGATGCGCTTACCCAATTATAAGCAGTTAATATTTAAGCGCTTACCCTATGATAAGGTTACCCCTATGTTTGTCTCTGTTCCGCGTATGCTGTTTTCTTTCAATTTCTATAAAAATGCGTAATTGAACTTAGAGTGCAAGATTGAATTTCGTGAGCGTAGAGGTTCAAGTTGCTTGCGCGTCGTAAAAACCCTATGAACGGGTAAGCTGTGCAATAGGGTTTTCTAAAAGGGTTAGTGCTTACACGCATAACTCTATTGATAAGGTTGCCTTAAGATAGACTAAGTCGACGATCGAGTTAACGGTTTGATAGGGTTTTTGAAAACAAGTCTATGAAATATCCTATCAAAAACCCATTTAAGGGTAAGCGGTTCCGGTCCCTGCCATAGAGTGGTGATGAGGAAGGAGGACAACGCATCTATACAACCTCTATGCGTATGTCTATGGGCGTTCGTGGTTATGAATTTTAGTCCGACTACTCGTTTGCCTTACACTATGTATTAAAAAGTTAATTAAATAGTCGGTTTCATAGGTTTACTACAATTAAAGTGATAAATATTTATTTGATACTTAAGTCTTAACTACCACATAATTTGCTTCTTCAACCCGGAACCTGCGAAACCAAAACCGAACCTGACCGACCGTACTCATTGGATTCAATCAAGTATCCTGGTGGTGATGATAATGGGTAAAAGGTTTGATATGAGGTAGTGCCACACTGCATGCTTGCATGCACCCAAATTGGGTCGGCACGACCGGGGAGGTATCTCTCGCTTACAAGACACCGGCGCGGCGTAAAGTAAGAGCTGTGCTGTCGCGTTTCCTGCGGTGGGTAAGTTGCCGGTGGCCAGTGGCATAACTACAAGGTTTTTTGGCAAAATGTCACGGGCCCGTAGCTTTATTTTGGAGGACCCATAATTTCCCATTTACCAATTACCACGGGTAAATTCATCGATTTATCACGGGCCTCGCGCGGTATAGTTTCACCTTCCGGTGGCCCATGGAGCAGGAGGAGAGAGGAGGGCAACGCATCTGTATAGCCTCTATGCGGATGTCTATGGGACGGTAGTCATGAAAATGGCTCCGACTGCTCGTTTGCCTCCCCCCTGTACCATAAAAATAATAAGAATAATTTATAACAAAATAGATTTGACTATTTATTACCCTAAAAGAATCGAACTATCTATACACGTTTACAGGCACCTACAGCTCCAAGATAGTTCCAAAATGGTGAATACTAAAACAATAGTAGATAGCCGGTGGCCCTTGGATGGTGCAGGAGGAAGGAGAGCAACGCATCTGTTCAACCTGTATGCGTCATGTTTATGGGCGTCGGTAGTCATGAAAATGAATACGACTGCTCGTTTTCCCCCTATGCTATAAAAAAATACTGAATACTCTACCAACTTACCTTTATCAAAGCCAAGCAAATTTGTATAAATTGTATTTTATGGCCTTAGATCATTTAGTAAAAACTATCTAAATCAACTGCTGACTTTTGAAGCATCTATAAGCGAGCTCGATAAAATCTAAGGACCGTAGCATGTCGAAGTAGGTGACTAACTATATTGTCATGGCTCATATTTAATAATTATAGCATTTAAGCGTGGCCTCAGAAATGACTACAAGGCTACAAATAAGTCACAACTTACGGTCATGCTAAAGTTATTTTAGTGACAAATCTAGGTTGTAGCATAAACTTTATGGATTAAATGATTTGCTCGGTGATTTCGGTGGGATTCGATTCAGAGAAGAAAAGAGCCTATTAATCTTTGAAAAGCAGGTGTGTGTGCCAATGTCGAGGACGTTGGTGATGACTTACCATCACGTGATCGACCAAACGAGCCCTCTTTATTATGCCTTTACGTAATTTTTAATTCCAGATAATTTGAGCAACCTTTGACCTAGACTCTTCTTGTAGTCCGTACATTTGACTATAATATTAAAAAAATGTACTAGCCATAAATCTATTAGCTCATAGTAGCAATAATGTGTACGTATTGTATACCTAATATGACTGCTGTAAGTTACGACGTACCAATATTATTTTTTTATTATTAGGCATCTACAATAAAACTAAAAGATCGCGGTTTATTTACATACTAGTTGTACCCGCGGTTTTACTCGCTAAATATATTCTAAAAGAACCATTATTTTTTCAAAAAAAAAGTTAATTATTTTTAGGGTATATTCTAGATTTTAATTTATATCTTTGCCGAATTCAACCCAAGTCCGTTTAGTCGTAGTTGCGCGAAAGAACAACAAATATACAAACTTTCGCACTTTTATCAATAGGTAGGCATTTACAACCCGGTTACACTACACCCGCGCATCACACCGGCGCGCGGCGGCCGCCGTGGTCGCCAGTCCGCACCGCGGACGTCCCGTCCGTGAGTGACGGCTACACTGCACTTGACAGCCGGAAGCGGAAGTGAGTGTGGGCGGGCCGCTCCCGCCCCCCGCCCGACACGCCCTAGACATGCATCCCGCTAATTAGCACTGTCAAAAATACATGCCGCGGCACGTGCGTGCATATGCGGACGTAACGCAATCTTAACTAGCCGTGCTCTGCGGTTTCACCCGTAATTATTCCATTTGGGGATAAAGAGTAGATTTCATTTTCTTGCAGATAGTAAATCTATGTACGTGATAAATTTAATTTCAATACAATACAATAGGTATTTTTTTCTTATCTTAACTGTGACAAAATAAAATCATTAATACAATATTTCGCATTTATAATGTAAGAAAGATTAAAAAAATATTTTTATAGTTTATACCATGTTGAACTTGAATGTTTAAAGCCGACAGCGCTGAAGACTTGTGAATTTCTATGGGTGTCGGTGATGCTTTCGATTGGAGGTTGGCCCGCCAACCTTTACCAACGCATTCACGGCATGTAATAATATAATTTATACAAAACTAGCTATGCCCCGCGGTTGCACCCGCGTAAGCTTCGATCCCGTGGAAATATCGAGATGAAAAGTCGTGCGGTGTGTAAGTATCCGGTGGCCCATGGAGATGGGAGGAGAAAGGAGGGCAGCACATCTGTGTAGCCTCTATGAGGATGTCTATGGGAGTCGGTAGTCATGAAAATGGCTCCTACTGCTCGTGTGCCCCTATGCCATAAAAGACATTGTTATGTTTGTTAAAGTTTAAGAGGGCAAACGAGGAGCTTGGACTTAGATAGCTTACTATTCTTATTTTACTATGACAATACTATATATATTATATTACGGTTGGCAACCCAGGTTGGCCGAGGTTTGCCCAACGTGTAAACGTAGCATCAAACATAATATGAAAACGCGCCTTGCGTCCACACTGCAGTGGCGGGGGCGGAAGCCTACTGCACTAAGCGACTCAGCGCGTGATTTTGTCAAGCCAACGGAAGTTGTGTCAATTAAAAAAAAACCTTAACTCAAATGACGTACAGATCATTATTCTATAGATATATAAACGTCTAAACGCAAGTTAGCCCACGCCTCACTGTGGCCACCTCGCGGGCCCGGCGCCGCGCATACAGTATGGACGACCACTCAGACGCGGCGACCGGCGACTTAGTCGCTTTTTAGAAGAGGAATGCAGCGACTAGACGCGGGGAGCGCACACTTCGCGCGAAACGCGGCGACTTAGGGTCAGCGCAGACAGAACGGAGCGCAGCGGAGAGGATTTTATTAACGCAATTAAAAGTAAACTTTAAACTTATTGCAATAAAGTGCATAAATCATTCCCGCGCATCCCCGAGGACGCGCGAGCATTTTTTGTCAAGTTCTAGCATTTATGCACTTTATTGCAATAAGTTTAAAGTTAATTATTAATTGCTTTAATAAAATCCTCTCCGCTGCGCTCCGTTCTGTCTGCGCTGACCCTAAATCACTAATGTACGTCAATGTCAACTAACGTCTAAATGCAGTCGCGAGATCGCGATACTGTCGCACTCTTTTGCGACCGGTCGCAGAGAGTCGCTAAATCCTGCGCTGCATCGATACAGTCAGTGCAGAAAGTCGCCAGTCGCCGCGTCTATAAGTCTCGAGTGTGCTGTAACCCTAATAGCGTGTCACTGGTAATTTCACGTCGGCAATCTAATCTACAAAGACAGCAGTTACTTACCAGAGACATTAGACTTTCAGTATAATACAAAATACTCTGTGCATTAGACACCGTACCATTCTATGGTACCATAGAGTCGATCGCTTTACAAAGACGTAAGCCGATATTTTTTATAGCATCGTAACAATGGGTTCACACTTTTTTGCTTCGTGGCAGACGGGAACGACGCAACATGCGTTGTAACTTGCGCAGGGGCCTTTTTGTTTGCCTTGTCATATCACAGCATGTAACCTGTGTGGAATATCTCGGTTATTTGTTTAGCTTGTTTTAGTCAGAGGTAGTGCCATCCTCTTACTCTCTCTCACATCTTGTCTCCTTGAAAGTGATGGCTGTGCTGTGGTGTTTCGTGCAGCCTGTGAGTAGACTTCCTGTAGTATTAGAGTACTCTGGAGTAGACAGTTGCTCATTGGAGGGGTGGGGTGATGCAAGCCAAAGGATCTGTAAATGGGGATATTAATGGGCGCAGCAAGTCGCCAAATAGCAACAAAATTTTTTTCTAGTAAGGGGGGTAAACTAGCAGTCGGAGCGTCGCGTTGTGATGACTACCAGCTGTCACATACCGCACGAAACGCGTCGGCACAGCTGTCACCTTGCACCGGTACCGTGTGAGCGAGCAGCACCTCCCAGGTCGCGCCGGCCGATTACGGTTGCAATGCAGCACAACACTACCTCTCACTGACTGCTCGTTAGTCACCCTACAATAACATGCACCTTCCTAACATGTTGGGAAATGTCTTATATGTAAGGTGGGTGGACCATAGAAGGCCATGCTCCTTTGAAGGCCAACTATTAAAAAGTCATAGTTATTGACATGTAAAGACATATTCCTTCTACTACGCACTAAGATCCATCAAAGTCAAGTCCACAAACGCGGCGACAAGTCGATGGCGCCGCTATTGTGGCTATGCGATGCCACGTTTCGTAGACTACGTTCGTCGACGTTACAATTGTTATTCGCGCGCACAGCAAAACGTAGATTTTTAGTCAATTACCTATTATTATCCCATATTTTTTTACTGTGAATTGTCGTATCAGGATATGTTTATGGTACTAAAAGAAAAAAAACATAGTTTTGCTCCAATTTAAGTTAAAATATTGGTAGTTTTCTTAGGAAAGCCAGCGGTTCCTTATAAGGCCAATCAAAAATTTCACGGTTGGCCTTGCTAGGGTACATAGGTCTTACAAGGAACATTTACAAACTATGAACATATGAACAATTACTTTTTATTTACAAAATTATTAATTTAGTCTGTGGTTTCTATTATTTTATTATAATTAATTTGAAAAAGACGTAATAGTTAGTTTGGCCGATTTGGAAACATTTTGGTCTTACAAAGAACGGACCCAAAAGTAGGCCATTCTATGTAAAAAAAAGTTTTTAATTTCATTATAAAACACGTTGGGAAGTTATTTAATGC
>LUGF01028163.1:119276-141126 GCA_001625245.1 Calycopis cecrops | reverse complement strand
TGTTTGGGATAGTCCGGTGTCGGCGGTGGCCCAACTCGTAGTGGTGAAGCGTATGTATGTAGCCTTTACTCCAGAGTTTCCCATTTAATGGTATGCGTACTCTTAGTAGCGTAGCGTATTGTATGTAAACAAGAATTATTATTCTACTGTTGCATTTAAAGTTACTATAAATGTCTATTACTAGTAGCTTACATAGTTTAAGTAATCGGGGTAGAACACAAATCAAGTTGACCGGTCCTGCTCTACAAAGAACATTATTTCTACTACAACACTATTTGCATCGTTAGATGGTGCGCTTGACGAATTTCAAAATCATTGTTTAGGGAAGTGACAAGATTCAAATTTTATAGTAGGTATAAAAAGACACACACGATCGGAGTCTTTTGATGACTACCGATGATTGACATCCGCGTGATCATCTCGTCCCATGGGCCACCGGAAACTTACAAACCTCACTAAATGTGACAGCACAGCTCTATACGGCGGTATCATGTGAATGAGAGGTTGCTCCCCAGTTGTACCGGCCCAATTCGGCCATATTGCTGCATGACACTGTCTCTTTCTATACCTAGTCTGTCTAAATTAATAATAGCAGCTCGTTTATCTGAGCTAAACACATTCAGTTTTCAATTCAGATTAGATCTCCCACTGAGTTCTAATCTCGCCTATATGTGTGTAGGATTGAAATCAAAGACGCATACGATATTTGAAACATTTTATTAAACAATAAAAACTGTGTTTATACCTTTATTGCGATATAAATAAATAAATTATACGCTAAGCGTAACATTCATAAATAGTTTTAACAAAAAAAATGGACATATCAAATTTAAATTACAGAATCACATTTAAAATTCATCTTGGATGAAAAAAAACAGTTTTGACTTACATAAATAATTGTCTATAATTAACATCAAAATATAATTAACATTTGTACTGATTCCTACGTTTTAAATAATGTACTTTGATCGATTTTTCATGATTTCAATAGATATAATATGTATTTACAATATTAATATCAAATTACAACCGATGTCGCCGATAGATGGCGTTGTACGCTGCGACATAGCGTCAGTTTATAGTGAAGTAGGTTACCTACGATAAGCATATTAGGACTAGTGACAGTTATAATCGAATTTGTTAGTAATACTTGTGGGTGAGACTAAAATTACTTGCAATGTCAGGATTTCTGAAAACAAAAGATAAAAATCTCAGTAAAATTGTCTCGTACAGAAAAATGCAGAATACATAATATTATGACACATGTTTAAACATGTTACAAGTATACGAAAAAAAATTGTTCTGGTAAATAGGAAGAAATGACGGGAAACTGTACCACGTTGTAGTGACAGCTAGGCAGTCGGGTTTCTTGCAGTTTTTGAGTTTCCCGTGACCCATTGGAGGAAAGTAGGGAACGAGGCCAAACGCATCTGCATAGCAATTGTGCGGATGCCTATGAACGTGGGTATTCATCAAAAGACTCCAGTTACTTGTTTGTCCAAGTATAGGTACTAAATAAAACCCTCTAGGCCAGTCTCGTTGGCTTGTATTTAGTAGTACACACCGAGGTTTAGAGGCCGCCGCCGCTCCTCTCGACGGAGATCTGTTTCTTGAGCTGCTCCTGCTCGTGGTGCTCCTCCTCCATCTCGGCCATGCGCGCGAACCGCGAGTACGCCACGTGGCCCGACTTAATGGCCGACATCATCTATAGCACAGATTATATATTATATCACAAAAATCCACGAAAATAACGATTCGATGCATGCAAATTGAGACAATATTATCGATGTAATTAAACATTTGAAACAAAGTTTAGATCATTATTTCATGATCAGAAAATATACGAAATAAAATAATAATTTTTTTAATAATTGTTGTTTAAATTTTGAATAATAAAGTTTTTATTAAGTTTTATACTACCTATTTTAATATTAGTAAAATATGGATATTAACCTAATAAAAATGCGGAAATGTTTAAATTTTCTTCTATGTAGATTAAATATAAATTATTAAAAGATCATACCTACCACAATACATTTGTGTATAATGTTATAAGAAACAGTGTATAAAACATGCAGGAAAAATATCACATGCAGGAAAAGTATCACATACATGACATACCTCCAATAATGCCAGTAAAATTGACAAGTTAGTAGTGCAAATTCACACCTAATTTATTACCACAAACATAAATCATTACCCTTACCTTAGTTTAAATTTAAGCATAATTTATAGCATAAGCGAAAAAGCAAGCAAACATATTTGAAAGTGTTAACAAGTACTGATAAGTACTACAAAAAAAAACATAAAAGACCCAAATTTATTTCCTAATATATTTACAAAATAACCATAAAAAAGTAAAAACGTGCATAATTGATTCCAGGATAAATAAAAATTCAAACAAAAAAATAAAGCTTCATATTTATATATGTTATGTCTAAAAAAATAAAAACATGCAGCTTCTTCAATTCCCAAAAATACAGCATAAATGGCATATGATTTGGTATTCCAATAATAAGCCATTTAAATAACATTGTTATGAAATTTAAAAAAAATGCTAAAATGCTAAATATGCAAACGCCAGGCGAGGGATATGAACCTGTAGATATTCGTCGAGCTCGACTTGGCCATTCATGTTTGTGTCGATCTCTTTCAATATTTCGTGCAACTGTTCCCCAGTCACTTCCTCGCCGTAGTTCTGCGAAACAAGCCCCAACCATCAACGCCGCGCAAGTACCAACATTATCGTATGCTAAGACATGAGCTTATTTGAGAATTCGTTACTGTTCGTTCACATATAAAGATACTGCGATACGGATATAGTCAGCTGACGGTCTTTATTTGACACGTAATGCTTCTCCTTCTTTCAGTTGTACTCTCTGAAGGATTTGCCATCAACAGATAAAACTGACATTAGGTGGATGTAATACATTCGCTATATTGTATGGAAAAGAAAGTTTAAACAGTAAAAAGTTCTCAAACGTAAGAGACCCCAAGAAGTAATACAGTACATAAAGCAACATGGACCCATGGAACAGCGGTTCGAGTTTCGCTGTACCTGCAGATAGTCTTGTAACTCCAGCTGTCCGTGGTACGTCACGTCTATCTCTGACAATATAGCACTAATCTCCTCGTTCGTAGGTTTCACGCCCATACTCTATAATTGTGTGGTAAATTGGTTTAACATTGTTTATAAATAATGTTTTCCGTTAATGTATGTTTTGCTGTGTAGCGTTCTAAGAGGAGATAGTATTTTTTTAATTTTTTTTTATTTTCAAGGAACACAAACAGTAACATTAGACATTATTTAATAAATCAAATAAAACATATCGTAAACTAAAACTGTGTCCACTAATAATTAAAACAATTAAAGTACATTAAAATCAATTAATTAAATAAACATAATACAAAGAAAAAAGAAAGAACTAAATTAAATCAATATGAATTAAATAATTGTATGATTAATAACAAATTAAAATTATAAAATCAAAGAAAATAAATTTGTGAAACTATGAGATTTAATTAAATAATTGGTGTTTAAAGTAAATGGTAATTTATCATGAAATACTAGTAAGTAACTAATAAGATTGTATTCTTGTATATTACCTATTAAACCGAATGAAAGAATATAAGAGCGACAAATTATTTCACTACATTCTTCACTATATTTCGAAGTTAGGAAAGTAATCCATCAACAATTATGATAACTCTATGATATAAGGTCGCACTTGTAGTAAAGTCTGCCTAAATAATCTTTCGGGCTTCTATGATAGCTGCCTTGTGTTCTAGTGGTATTGAATCCTACGCCAGGTCCCGGGTAGAACCAAAAAGTGTTAATGAGATTTTTCAATTTCTAATTATTATAATCAGAACTGCACTCCTGTGTCTAATTTCTCTCCTTTCGTGTCAGATAATCTTTCCATCGAGAACAGAAGGAATAGATGTACTTATGACTGCGCACATACTTCTGCACTATAATATGTTCCGCGCAGTTTGCTAGTTAGAAGGGACATTTTTATTTAATAAAAATAATTCAATCCCTTTGAGGAGTGCCATATTGCATTGACCGGCACGACTCCCGCGAGCGAGCACATTCGGCTGCAATGCAGCATGTTGCCGCCTTAAAAGTGATGCTATGCTGTCGCGTTTCGTGTGTCGTTTGAGAGAAGTCGGCAGCCTATTTCATGGGGTTCAGGAAAACTGCATACGCCGATATTCATGGGCATCGGTTGCCACTAAATGGCTTGTTTGTCACTCTTATACTATTTAATAAAATACCAAGTTTAAAATGTCATAGTATTTGCGTAGTAATATTTGCGACTCGTTACCTTCAAGCTTCTCCTGATGTCGTTGATGGAGACGTAGCCCTTCCTGTCCTTGTCTATGATCTGGAAGCGCTTGATGTAGGTCTGGATCTCGTCCTTGCTGAGGTTGACGGGCAGCTTGTCGCGGCTGGCGCGGTTCACCATCTGGCCCATCTCGTTGGCCAGGAACTCGGACGCATCCTTTATTTGTTTCTGGGTTGGGCAACAGAATAACAACCATTAAAATGTATTAATGTCATAAACCAGCCATTTTAATGAAGATGCTTTAAATCAAATATTAAATTGATTAACACATATATTTTTATTAATATCATATACTACTCTCATAAATATTAAATAAATTACATCATAGTTTTCTATACTGTCTTTTTGTAATATTCAACTATTGCAAATTTCAATTCACTCTATTATCTCAAAAAGGGATACTAAGTTTTTGCATTATGTATGCTTTATAAACTGTGTGATATATGATATATCTCATGTTAAACATCATATTTACTATTGAGGACTCGTAACAAATTTAATCAGAACTTAATATAGTAGACATTTATTATCTTTCACGACCGGAGAGGTACCGCTCGCCTACACCAGACCTGCCTTTTAAGTGACAGCTGTGATTTAGCGTTTCGTGCGGTATGTAAGTAGCCGGTGGCCCATGGAGGTGGGAAGAAGAAGAAGGGCAGCGCAAATGTATAGCCCCTATGCGAATGTCTATGGGAGTCGGTAGTCATGAAAATAGCTCTGGCTGCTCGTTTGCCCCCCCCTATACCATAAAAAATAAAATTTCTTCCCCGGATGATATAGGAGGAGACAATAAATCCCAGCTAGCCGTATAGCTGGGGGAAGAGATAATAAACCACACCTATATTATCGGTGTATACCTGTTTCTCCGCTTCGCTCCACTTGAGCTCCTCAGCCATGATGTCGACGATCGCGGGCAGAGCCTCGGCCGCCGCCTGCACGTTGAGGAACGCGAGCCGCAGCCGGCGCGCGATCATGTCCGTCGCCGTGCACGCGTACTCGCGCACGCCGTACCTGCACGCATGTACGCAGAGCGTAAATATTATATGACCTCAAACCAAATGAGAAACTCAAAGGCAAAATCTTTGAAAGTTAATCGTGTCCCAAGGTGGCGCTTACATGCCCGTTACCGCCGTAGCTGCACGAACACACGCACACGTAGAGCGTAAATATTATATTCATTTTTTTTTCATACATACGTCAAAAGTCACGCAGCACATATATCGCGAGCGAGATAGCATAAGCTCACCTTATTATATTTTAAGCCTTATTAGTTGTAGAACAAGGTTTTTATCGAATTTATGCTATAAATCGGATTAGATCGGCCTATGTTGCGCTCTTCTGCGTCAACGACGAAAGCCGGTGTAACTTATTTTCGTGGTTGAATTATACTCGAAGGTAACACCTATGGATATTAATAGTGTCACTGGATAGCTTAATTGCCCGTAAACGCCATACCTACACGCACACGCACCATAGCGTCAATATTTTGTGACTTATAAACCAAATGTGATACATACTCGAATGCGTTGTATGCGTGCATTCATGTACATTAAACGTGTCACTGTATGGCGCAGAACTGCCCGTAAGTGCCGCTTTCAAAATATAGACCATAAAATAGTTAATTTAAAAAAATCAAACCTGACTACTAACTATACTCTGTTTACTCAGTTTTGATGGTAAAGGAAAAAATATTTATGTTAAATACGGTGTTTTACTATTTTAGGATAAAAATAAAAAAATTGTAAAATTCTATAAATTTCATGACATGAAGAGAAAAAATACAAAACCAGTACATCAACCATATACAATTTTTTTGTTTTATTGTTTGTTGTTTTTGTATTTTGTATCATGCGATAGTCTCACCTGATCTCTGCGTCGATGTACGGGAACTCGGGGTGGATCTTCTTGCCGATGATGGGCCACCTCTTGCCCGTAATGGACGCCATTTTAGCGACAGCGAAAGCTCTATCACCATACGACTTCGATAAATGCTGAGCTGCCTTTAATTGAAAAAAAAAGGGGAAATAAATTACATGTAAAATCACGGTCAAGTCCATAGCAAATGCATAGACTGAAAGCATGTGCACAGCACCTAAGCTCGAAGCATTTCCAAGAACGAAAATATAAATATAAAATAGTGACAACTATTTTGCCATGACTTAAAAACGAAAAACGGGACACGGATTTTGGTTTTGATGTCAAGTTCATTATAAAATAATATTTCCAAATATTCGAGATCTATTGTATCGGATCTGGACCTAAGTATATTCATTAACATTTTTAATTTCTTTCAGAGTCATTTATGGGTACCAACCAGCATTGATTGCCACTTTTTGTATTTAATGATATGAAAGAGTATAAATAATGGATCCTTGCTTAAATCTATCGCCTAGAGCAAATGCATGACACAGGACGGCTCTTACCTCCATCTCGAGCCCGAAGTCCTGCACCAGTCGTATGTACATGGTGGGTGTCCAGCCGTGAGCGCCCTCTATGAGGAAGCCGTCTGTTTGACTCTCCATGTAGAGAGGTTTGAGATTCGCACCTGTAATGTATTACTCATTAGTGCATATCATATGGTTTGACATAAAGCGATTAATACTCGTATCGACGCGCTTAATACAGGGTTAGTTTTTGGTCACCGGCCAAATTTTCAGGTTTCAAATAATAATAAGATACAATTACTTTGTCCCATGTTGTAAACATATTTCTTGGTCACCACGTGGCATCGAGCTCGCGTGTCGCGAAGCCCGACGTTCTTGACCTTCAAGTCGATACATTTCGTGTAGGAACAACATCCATGTATTTGAAGAATATTGAAGGACCATTTAAAATCGATTTTTATTAAACAAAATTAAAATTAGACGATAATATTTTTTAAAACACACCCTTGGAATTGTTTACTTCTTGTTTTTAAAATTTGGCCGGTGACCAAAAACTAACCCTGTATGTTACTACAAAACTAAAAAAAATAAATGATGAAACAACTTTTTTTCAATAGAAAAGAGATAGATAAGATATGCCAAACGCTTCAGCCGATCGTGATAGTTATCGCTAGGGGGCGGAATGTGCCACTTATACCTGCGTGCAGCCGGAGTTCATCGATTATAAAAAGATATCACGTCAATAATTGAAACTTTAAAATAAGCAGCTCCTCAATCTCGATGAATACTCTCTTTTCAACTTAATTCGTGAACTTATAGCTCATATGGGAAAGAACTAAGATCTTAGATCCTGTGTCTAAGTACGACATATCACATGTTATGTGGATTAAATGTATACTGCGTACTTTGTATAGCGGCGTCGATGGTCTCGGCGGCCATGGCGCGGTAGGTGGTCCACTTGCCGCCAGCGACGGTAACGAGGCCGGCGGGCGACACGTGCACGATGTGGTTGCGCGCCAGCGACTGCGTGTCCGGCTTGTTGGGGTCCGACACCAGCGGCCGGATGCCCGACCACGCCGACATCACGTCGCCGCGGCGAACTGAACAAAAAGAAATATTACATTAGCTTTGATAAAATATAGGGTTTTCGAAAAGTGTTGTGTGTATTATTTTATATTAGTATGTGTTTTTATTATAACCCACATCAAAAACCAGTATGTACGTATATACGCCATTATCTCGCGTTTGACCTTACATATTTTGTAGCTGTTTTCAGAAAAGTTTTTGGTATAAAAAAGAAGGTTCTCGGTTTGAAGTCGGTTTGAATTTTTGGCCAAAAATATATTGAAATATCGATGTTTTATCGGTGGTTGAACATCGATAGCCAACTCACATTGATATGTTTAACAACAATGAATCATTAAATATATTTAATAAGTAATAAAATTGATTTGAATTACGAATTGCGCTCCAATCTACAGTTTAAATCTGTAATGTAAATAAATCTGAAAATGCATACAGAATCTCCAATGACATAGGCAAAATAACTACATAAGTAAAGGTCTATAAATATCTACTAATATTATATATGTGAATGTAAGTTGGTTACCCTTTCATTTCAAAACTACTTAACCGATCAGCATGAAGCTTTGTACACATATTCTTAGAGATATTAAAAAGGACATACGACACTTTTTATTTAAACAATCACAGCCGTGGGTAAAAACTAGTAATAACATTAACACAAACATTGTAATGCAGTAGATATTTTTAATGTGAAATTTATCAAATTCAAACAAGACATTTCAAAGACCTTTAACGCAAACCATTAGATATTTCTGATCTTAAAATAATGTGCGAAAAAACATCAAATTAATAGATTAATCACATCACATACCTTGATTTTTTCGTTACTAGTATCATGTAATAGTTATCAGTGGAAACTTTATTAATGTAAGTTGAAACTAACTGCTTTGTTATAATAATAATTAGTATCACGATTGTTTGTTTCCCAAATAAATAAATGTCAGTAACTAACCTTCAACATCGGGGTTGAGATAGTTCTTGACCTCTGTGAGTATGAAGAGAATCTCGTCCTCGGTGGGTTTGGGGTGGTGCGTGATCTGGCAGGGCAGGTCGGTGGTTCCGGCGATGGTGCCTTTGAGCCACGGCAGGAAGAAGATCACGCGCCCGTCGGACGTCGACGGGTCGAGCAGACCCATATGCTCAGGGCTGGAAATATGTCCTGCATATTTAAGACGCTGCATGCATGCATATAGTCGAATTGGGTCGCCACGATAGGGGATGTACCTCTCGCGACACCGACGCAAGTAACAGCTGTGCTGTCGCGTTTCGTGCGGTGTGTAATCCTTAACCGACCCAGGAGAATTAATGATGAGGAAGCCGTCTGTTTGACTCTCCATGTAGAGAGGTTTGAGATTCGCACCTGTAATGTATTACTCATTAGTGCATATCATATGGTTTGACATAAAGCAATTAATACTCACTCTTATCAATATATATATATCAATCAAATATCAATATCTATTAATACTCAGGCTCTTCACAATACCCTTCTCTTAATTATTCAAATCAACTTTTCTACTAAAATGATATGACTCCGAAAGTTGTGCGCCTGGCCAGAATCACAGACGTATCTGTACTATAGTACACAATATTTTATCGATAACAACAAATTGACGCCCCTCACTGACCTGTAGTATCCTGGCAACACGATGTGTACGCCGGACGAAGGCGAGCAGATCTCCTTGATGCTGGGGTCGTCCATTTTCCTGATGGAGTCGGTGAACGGTCCGGTCGCGTTGATTATACATTTCGCTTTGATGTCCCATTCTTTACCGGTCATTTGATCCTGTAAACAATAGTTTAAGGTCGGTCTTAAACAGATTTCCTTGAAGTGTGTTGAAAATGTTTTTATCATGATGCCATGGAATATTGTAGTACGATTTTTGTTTAAATGATATATAGACACGATCAGAGCACAACACCTAGTACTCAATTTGTATAAAATAATCCTTATGTAATTTTTTTAGTCTATTATGTTTGAAAATCGAGGAAAAGAAAGACTTAAGTTTTTCATTTTTAATTTGTCTTTAAACTTAAATATCGAGGATATACATTGCATTAAATTTTTAACCGACGCGTCAATGTAAAGTTGTTAATTATCAAGCGATCAGTCTTCCTTCCAGCTAGATCTATCTCCATCGACTACCATCCAACCTTATAAGGGTACCTTGCGGCCTAACGGTCTCGTCCTGTCGTCCGGTTTACCTGTAGGCGTACTACGGATCTAGTCAGGTTTACCTGTAGGCGGGCGCCGCTGAGCTTGCCGCTGGTCTTGTACAGCTTCAGCACCTTGACGTGGTTAGCGATGGTGGCGCCGTGCCGCGCCGCCGTCAGCGCTATGGCCAGGTTCGTGCGCGCGTCGTCTTGTTGACCTGAAATGACGATATTAATACTATATTCACGTCGTAGGATGATCTTTCCAAACTCACCAGACTAAAAGCGATAATAATGTCCTCCTAGCAGTATTTCGGCAGGTCCCCGTCTGTTGATGAGGCTATATTTAACGTACACGCACATAAATGGGTGCGCAAACAAAAACGTATTGGGGCAGTCCGACACCTAAACGAAATCACGTGCGGGAGCAATGGATTATCGTGTTCAGGTCTAGCTGTGTATTATCGTTAACTTTCTACTGTTCCGACCCAGGACTAGAACACGCTGGCTCGACATGTTTACCACTAGCGTGGTCGAGTGGTAAGCACGCGGTCATACGTGATGTAATGCCGCCGTAGCATTATGTTTCACATACGTATCTAGATAATACGAATATACACGTGCACCGTAGGTCTTAGGTTACATACCGTCGTAGTAGACGATGCCTCCGCAAAGGTTATCCGATTTCAACATAGGGAACAGTTCTAGGGTGTTTTTCTTGGATAAATAATACGAGCTCTTCAGGTTTCTGTCGCCTGCCACCAAGTCGTACATCTTTATACCGAACCAGTAATACGGAACTTGCCACCATCTGAAAAATATTTTTACATCGTGTTACTATTTTTTTAATATAATACTAATAAATAAGAATAAATTGTGTTGCCTTTAGAAAGACGGCACGTAGGCTAAGTTTCAGTAAAGATGAGAATGTATAAAAAAACACTTTGCAGCCTAGACTTTTATAATTTTTGTACAGTTACAGTTAGCTACGTAAGGATCGGTTTTCCCGGAAGGTGATATATCCATATAAGATGAAGAACGTTTTGACGAGCATACATACATGTTTATTTATTTTATCTACTTGTAACTGCGAACTTTTCGTTTATTTTATGGTATAAGTATATAATTATTCATTAGAATTATACCTATAATATATAAATTTTTAATTGATCTGTAAGTACATATGAGTTATTGAATAAAATAATAATGCATGAATTTTTTTTTTTTCATTATTGCGCATCGCACGCTACCTAGTATGTACCATACCTACTTAGTAAGAGTTAGGTACTTCACAAAAGACTAAACTATAGACGCCATACTTGAACGTTAAGTACATGCGTAAAAATTCGCGGATTATACGCCAGTGAAAAAGTAAGAAAAAAATCTTCAAATAAAGATTGTTCTTACTCCGATAACTTATGCTAATTCAAAGATACTTTGTATCTACTGTAGATAAGATAAGATGTACGTGTAAAGTGGGGCATTTATTTTTACGCGCAGTGTTTAAATGAAAAGCGGTCAAGCGCGACTGTGTTGTCTGCTAGTAGCGAATAATTCAATATTAACTCCCCACCGCGTCTATCTGTCCTTGTATAAATATCTAACACGGAAATCTGACACAGCATAAGGTCACAGATCGAGCTCTCATTACGTTTGTTACGACGGTTATATTATGACTAGGTTTGGAGATAAATCTGCGATGTATCGTGATCAATAGGGAATATGCATGTATTCTTTTTATATTTTTAAATGATAATTTACATAATTACATTAATGTAAAAAAATATCAGCGCTGAACAAACAATATTAAGTTAAAAAAAATGTTTCAAATTAGTAGGCCGATAACAGCTTTTTAAACAATCGCCATTTTCCCGCGCTGACAATATGACGTCACGCATCATAACAACCACCAATGGCAATGCTCCAATGCTCTTTGACAATGAGATTATTATGATATTTGACGTCACAATTCATGCCAACCAATGGCGTGCGTTTCACCTAATTCAATCTTCCCGCACAATTTTTGCACTTTTCAATAATTATTTTCTGATTGAAAACAAAATTATACAAAAAAATATTAATAGGTACGCACATCTACAGGAAAAGACTTTACATATAAAAAAAATTATCATTATTTGAATCATACGCATATTCCCTATTGGACGAATGTACTAAAGTATTTTAGAGATACTTTATTCCTAGATATAATTTACGAAGCACACACGTATACTGCGTAATTCACCGAAGAGTACCTACTTGTTTTTGCTGTTACGTATAATACCTATATACCTACTATACTTTTTTATAATATATTAATAGTACCAATATAATTGAAAAGAAATACTATATTTCGAACATGATAATGCTTTAAATACTTAGACAATATATTTTACTAGATTGCTACAAATAATATACTTTTAATAATATAGAAACGCATTACTTGAAGTATTGCGTTTCTCAAAAAATAAAAATAATGACTAAATTTAATAATTTCAGTGACAATACATTTTTTTTCAAGACCTTAAGAACTAGAAACAATAGGAGGGGCAATCTGTTGACCGAGGTGACAGGTAACGACAGCTGTTACAGACAATGCCATCAATCCATTCTTCTGATTACTCCAACTTTGCTCTGTGGATTACTCTATTCATTGTATAGTGCGAAACGTTTTAAAAGAAAAGGGGAGCGCGTCATCGTCGATGGCACTATCTGTACTACCTTAGTTACAACATCAGATAAACTTTAAAGAATGAAAATGGTGCCGTCTACGTACCTATTATGACAACAGAGTTTAGTTACTAGTTGGATACTTGTTTAAGACTACATGCAAATTAAAATAAAGTACTTAGTGGCTAAAAACATGTACTTTGTTTAAACTTTCGACTCTCGAGGAAGTGTCTGTAGGATAAAATATGATAATGTTAGGTAGATACTAAACATTCTACTCTATTAATTTAATTAAATAATGTTCATTAAATTTAGCATTGTAATGTGTAAAAATATTGTTTATATATTTAATATTATAATTCATGATATAAATTATTTAGGAATTTTAATGCACGACATAATAACGTAGTAATTTATGCACTAACATAATACGAGAAAGAATGAATAGCGCCTAAAAAGAGACGACTCAAATATGAGGATGCTATTTATTACCAGACATGGTAAACATGCGAGATATTAAATATATATCACTGTCAGATGGAGGCCTTGACTAAATAATACAAAAAACGTGCCATATTTCGCCGGCCATTTTTTTAGTAATAAACTTATTGCATTAGCACAAGTTTATAGTTTGTGGGTGAAGTCATTTAGGGTCAATTCACTCCAAAAGGGAAGGGAAGGGCAGCGAAGCGGAGCGCTGTTTATGTGTCATATGAATTTATTATCGAGAATATAATGCTTATTATCGAGAAACTCGAAGAGACGCGCGGATTCCCGCGAAGTCGCTGGAATGCGCGAGAAGTCGCTGGAATGCTCCAGAAGTCGCGAGAATTCGAGTATAAGTACTATAGCAATGAAAATAAAGTTGAAATTCATATGACACAAACTGCGCTCCGCTTCGCTGCCCTTCGCCGCGCTTTTGGTGTGAACTGACCCTTAGGCTCTGAAAAATGATAGATCACTCGCTATTAAATAGTCTCGCCTAAAGAGTCTCTCGACTTACTTTAGCAGGCTTGGCCCACCACTCGTGCCCACCGCTGCCGCTCCTATGCCACCAGGATAATTAGTATCATTACACTTATGTATCAGAATACTTTGATATGGTCACTGGGAGACAGAGTACAAGATTATAGTGACGTATACGAGCCAAGAGAAAAAAGGAAGCCAGGCCCAGCTGGTACGCAACTTACTGGTAAACAGGTAACAATATAGGCAGAGGTCGGGTCAGGTGAGGCGCGCAGGACAGCATGTTGGCTCTCTCGTGCAATGCTTCTTTCACCATCTTGTACTGGTCGTAATCCAGTTGCAATATGGCTTTCTGTAAATATCTGACGCCACCGTGAATTAGCTTTGTGCTTCTACTGGATGTACCGCTGGCAAAGTCGTCTGCTTCGACACAGGCTGTGGTCAACCCTGCGCAATGAAAAAAACATAGTATATATTCTTGAGAATATTCATAAAAAAATAAAACTACATTCAAAATAGTTATCTTATGATAGCTAGTTAAACAAGTATATAATTTTTTTCGAAATTGTTGATAATAAGCGTGGAGTTAGAGGATTATTTATAGAGTTTCATTTCTTAAAATTAGACCTTAGGTCTTAGCAAGTTTAGCCAGTCTTGGGCCACATTATAGTTCAATATCAATACAGTAGAGTCGAAATAATTAGACCTTAGGTCTTAGCAAGTTAGCCAGTACTGATACACGTCATTATAGTTCAATATCAATACAGTAGAGTCGAAATAATTAGACCTTAGGTCTTAGCAAGTTAGCCAGTACTGATACACATTATAGTTCAATATCAATACAGTAGAGTCGAAATAATTAAGACCTTAGGTCTTAGCAAGTTAGCCAGTACTGATACACGTCATTATAGTTCAATATCAATACAGTAGAGTCGAAATAATTAGACCTTAGGTCTTAGCAAGTTAGCCAGCACTGATACACGTCATTATAGTTCAATATCAATACAGTAGAGTCGAAATAATTAGACCTTAGGTCTTAGCAAGTTAGCCAGTACTGATACACATTATAGTTCAATATCAATACAGTAGTCGAAATCTAAAAAGTTCCATACATTAGGAACAGTAGTAGGTGTTTTCAGTCTTTACGATGCTATTACTAATGTACCTACTAACTACTAGGTATGTATGATTGTAGAGACTTGAGAGATCTTCAAAACAAAACTAATTTATCCGATTAAAATAAAATACCCCTGGTGACAGCATCCAGAGCACAGCCCGCGCCAGTGGCGCCGCCGCCCACGATCAGCACGTCGTACACCAGCCCGGACTGCAGCGCCTTCACCTGGTCCGCCCGCGCAGGCAGGGGGCGCTTCTTCCTCTCCGTCTTCGCTGACACTTTGGCCGGCTGATACCATTGCTAGAAAGAAAACAAGCAATGAGAGCGTTAGGCGTTTTTGTTGTGCGACTAAAGCATTGCACAGCGAATCAGTCGAAGCGTGTGTAGCACGGCTAAGTCGCGACGCCGTGCATGATGGTAACTAGCTCATTTCCAATATGGATTCGAACCGAGACACGTTGCTGCTGCTTGTTCTTTTCTACGCTCGCAACACTGCGGCTGCGACATGTATGGGTAATAGTCGCGCGACAAAATCGCCTATAATAATATATGAAAGCGTTCTAAATGTCACGCCCTCAACAAGGAAAATTATTGTTGTTGACTACTGTTTATAATTGTTATTTCGAAGGAACTTCCTTAAATCTATTGAATAGAGAATGATCCACATACGCTTTTCTGGGCGTGACGTATAACAATGTTCTGTTATTTCCTATTACACAAACTAATTATAAGTATATAAAATAATAATAAAAATTTCCTTGTAACAACTCATATAATATACAGGTCGCCTACTTCGAAAATATTACCACGCTAAAAGAGTTATAAAATATGCGTTTGACATATGTTAATCTGATGGATGATACAGTGTTGATAATGAAATGGAAAATTACGGAGAGTCGGCCGTTTAATAAAAAAACGGCCAAGTTCGAGTCGGATTCGCACATCGATGGTTCTGTAGCTAATAGAGCTAATCGAATTATATTGCTTGACAAACTTATATTTGCGTCTGACCGTACACAATTTGTATGTAATAAACTACACATAATATTAGTTAGGATTTTTTTAACAGCATAAATTTCAGCTTGATTCTTCCACGCGTTTTCTAGAAAATTCTAGACAGACGGACAACAAAGTGATCCTATCAGGGTTCCGTTTAGCGTTTTCTTCTCTTTGAGATAGGGAACTCTAAAAACGACAATCGATCAACATCAGACGAAAAATTGATAAACATATCCACAAAATACACATAAGTTAACAAAAAAACTAAGACACGAGCAGGAAGAAATCAATTTAAATTTATCCGTACTCATGGTATAGTTTTTTAACTTATTAATTGAAATGATAACACAAAAGGTTAATTACATGGCGCTCCTATCAGCTTGGCCCAGGCCTATCGCTACAGCCCCATTCCCTAATAGTCGGTAGGTCAAGGCCATTTACGTCGCCTGAATTTTATCAGCTGGGTTATATACTTTTATTCGTGTGACAGCAGCATAGACACTATTTATTTATTTATTTTATTTTATTTATTTATTTAATTCACCAGGCAACAAAAACGCCCACATTGTTAGTAATGAACTTAAAACTATGTTAGTAAATATAACAATTGGGTACATATTGCCATCATTATAATTTACTATTTATTAAGACTTGACTGTTCCCACATGAACTTCATGTACCAACCTACAGTGATTCAGGTAGATTAAGCAGTCAAGTCTGTCGGCCAACATAGCCAGCACGGGGTGGGGGCTGGCCCGCACCCTGCAGAGCAACGAGGCGCAACTCTTGCGGATGGTCGCAAAGAAACAATCCACCCGCGCCTCCGCGAACATCCCCGACGCGCTGCAGAAACGGGCTGCAACTATGGCTACAAATACAATACAACCCACAGGCGACGTAGTCTCGTATCTGCACTGTGCTTAGCTCCGAGTACGTACGTAGGTACTATATCATTCTAAGTGCCGACATCACAAGTTACTACTGGGCCGGCACGACCGGGGAGGTACCACTCGCAGCACAGGACCGACGTAAAGTGACAGCTGTACTGTCGTGTGTAAGTAGCCGGTGGCACATGAAGGTGGGAGGAGAAAGGAAGGTGGTGCATCTGTATAGTCTCTATACGGATGTCTGTGGGCTTCTTAATTACAGCATGAATGCTTTCTTTTACTACTTGTTGCAACCTGCAAAACCGATGTAGTTCATTTGGCAGTTAAGTTCCTAATGGGTTAACCGGGACATTAATAGGAACTAGTGAACGAGTTTAGTCTTAGTAAGAGGTAATGCCACGCTGCATGCATGCATGGAGACGAAGTGGGGCGGTAGGTACGGCCGAAGAGGTACCTCTCGCTTACACGATAACGGCGTAAAGTGACATAGCCTGTGCTGTCGTTATGTGGCCCCTCCACATAAAGGAAGCAGATGAAGAGGCACCTCATCTGTATCACCTCTATGCGAATGACTAAGAGCGTCGGTTGTCATGAAAATTGGTCCGACTGCTCGTTTGCTCCGAAAGGATATACTCCCGAGATCGTCTCGTTATAACACGAGACATAAATTCCCAGTGATACACAGACGTCATGTACAACTGTTGCTATGTTAGAGCATTTACATATGTATAGAAATTCCGTCAAAACATTTGCGAGTTGAAGCGAGTACAAACTGTACGTATCTGCCAAGTAGACCTTGGCTTCGATGCAACTGTGTCGCAATTGAATGCCGTTTTCTAATTGTGTAATATAGATTATATATTCGCTATTGTCGCTCATTTACGTGTAAAATATTTATCTTACGTATACTGAGTGCATTGTTCTCACTGAAAAGATGTAGCCAGGTATTTCGTTGTTAAAGCATTTATGCATATTCCGCTTCCCGAGATTAAATCTCGTTACTACAATTAAACGTATAATAATAGCATCAGCTGTGTGTAATCAGTAATGTGTAATTATTATACGTCGTATTTGATTTAAAAAAATATATTTTTTTTAATAAAATCTGTTTGAAAACAATCGACATTGAACATAATGTAAGGGACAAACGATCAGTCGGGTCATTTTCATGATTACCGACGCCCGTAGACATCCGCAAACGTTATACATGTGTTGCCCTCCATCCCCCTCTCCCTCCTTGGGCCACCGGCTACTTACACGCAGCACGAAACGCTACATCACAGCCGTCACTTTAAGCAAGTCTTGTGTAAACGAGAGGCGCCGTCTACCGCGGCCAGCCCAATTCTACGCTAGCACTACCTCTTAACTTCTTAAATATTATGAATGCATGCAGTAGTAGCAACACTTTTCTCTGATTGATATACGACTTCCAAGTTGTATATATGTACAAGGTTGATAAAAGCGAGAGGCATTAAGTGAAACCACATATTTAGTGTATAATTTCCAGGCTACTAACTATAAACAGATCAATCGGAGCAATAGTTTAGTCACAGGAATTTTTTAAAGCTTTTTCTCACTACGTACACGCTGTGTCGCAGCTGATCGCCGACTATGGCCGCCCGGGGTCATTCACCCCGTACTCGCTGTAGCCGCCCAGTACAAAGAGTGATAGCATTTTTTCGCTATTTAACTTGTCTAAAAAATATATAATACTATAGGTCATACTTTTTTGGTTGTTGTGGTTTCATTGAATGCCTCTCGCTCTTATCAACCCTGTATAGTGTTACATACCGGCTTGTCGTCCGCCGAGAGCGCCCAGGCGCCGAACACCGCGCCCGCGGTGCCGGCCACCCCGCACAGCAACAACTTCCTCCGCGACATGCCTGGAGACACAACTACATTACTAACAGTAATAGTATTAGTAAGAGGTAGTACCACACTGCCTTGCAGCCGACATGGCCGGGAACGTACCTTTACACGATACCGATAATGTAACAGTCATGTAACATGTTACGCGCGGTGTGTAAGTAGCCAGTGGTACATGGAGGAAAAAGGGCTACGCACCCTTTATGCGGATGTCTATGGGCGTCGGTAGTCATGAAAATGAATCCAGATGCTCCTTTGCTTTACGTATGTTTGTTTATACTTTATGTAAAAAATCATACTTTTAAATTGATTGCTGAAAAGTACAAGTTAGAAAATATTGAGATGTCGGATTATATTATGTATAGTAACCAACTCGATTATTGCGCAGTTTTGGTATTATCAAAGGCATGACGAAAATTGACATTCATGACATTGTAAGGAAATGGTGACAAGGGTGATAAGTGCGTATCTGTAGCGTGGGTGGTGACTCACGTCAAAAAATATGGACCTTGCCGGGTCGTACGTTTTATAGTAAGTATAGGTATGTGTTACTGTAAAAGTACGAATGTTGGTGAATCTTAAGTTTTACTAGTAAATCCTAGGATTTACCTATAAGGACTGGTAAATGTACGAATGTAATATAAAAAATATGAAATTTATGTTAGGTTTTACCAATAGTAGTAGGTAAATGTTGGTCTTAGGACTAGGGTTGTCAACATTTCTTCGGCGAAATATAGTATTTTTCAAAATATGCATTAAAAATATAGTATACTGCAATAAAATATAGTTCTCTAGGTTTAGAATAGGTAGGCGGGCCAAGTTCAACTAAAAAAGCTCATCGAGGCATTGAGCATCAATAAACACGATTTTTCACTATTTGCAATATAAATATTTCAGTCTTGAAAATATAGTATTTTTTGCGTACTATATATTTCTTCAACAGGTAGTATATTATATGTACTATAAATATGTGTCAATTAACACGTGTGTGAATATCTGCTACAAAAACACTTGTTGATTGAAATAAATATTTTTGCAGCATTGCACGACTCGAATAAGTTGTGTTTTATTATCCTGGTTATACTTATAATATAATATTATAAACTAAATCTCATTTTTTCACGCAAATATATTTCTTTGTCTTAACTATGATGACAACGCAGATGGTAAAGTTTAATTTTAATTCTCTTTTTTGTCTTAACTAGAATGACAACTCAGATGGAAAAGTTTCCATAATTTTACTTTAAATTATCTTATCTATGATGACAACGAAGGAAATAATAAAGTTTCCACAACTTCAATTTTAATTTTCTTTTTGTCTTTACTATGATGACAACGCAGATGATGTTAAAGATTACATAATCATTAATCATCACGTGTCAATAGGGTGTGAAATTAAACAAGAAAGTTCAAGTGACGTAGACAATCCCAACTCTTCCAGAACGAGTTCCGAGGGAGTCAACCGGGTTGTTCACTGAGATTGGGGGCACAGCTCCTCGACTTAGCAATATGAAATTGTCCTAGATATTCCTTTGCTTTCACAGTTGCCTGTAGATATAGTAGATAGATAGATATAGCAGTATCTATATCACACACTATTTTATCTGTATAACGTGAATCGATGTATGGATTATTTTCACTTATCTATTTTATTAGGTATATCGTGACATAATATCGTGATACTAAGTATAGCTACGAACATGCGTACTTATAATGATTTGATAATGTTAGGGTTGTGCCAAGGTGTAAAAAATCACTTTCTTTGTGTGCGTAGTGTGCCTCAAATTATAATTAAATAACGAAAGGTTAATTAGAATTTAGAATAACAAATACTGCAAATGTTGGTCATGACTCACGAATTACTAAAGTCGGTGACTTCATAGTTTTAGGTAGAGATATGATAATCCTACTAACCCTAGTAATATTATAATTAACTAAAGTTGGTATTTAGGTAATTTAGTTATCCTTTCACGCGAAATCATTGAACAATAAAGCTACTGAAATCCACCATTACAATCTGGAATAACATAAAAATACTATTTAGTATGTGTTAAGAACGCAACCAACCTGTTACCTAAATGTAAACAATGTAGACTGTGAATCGAAAATAAAATTTGAAGGACATATAATTATTTTAAATAACATTCTTTCAAGTACAATAAACTATGATTCGATTAGTCCAGTCGTTTATAAGTTTTTCAAGGATTGCATACGAACATAAACATTGGTTCCAAATACGAAAATCGTGAACTTAGAAACAAAAGTCGACCAATCGACCTGTTTTATTTTCTGTGGACAGTTTATGCAATTACAGAAACTTTTGTTCTCAAGTTTGCAAAATAATGCTTACTTTTGAAGAAAAAAATATTGTTCTTTTTTGTATGGAGAAAATCATTTTGTCATTTAACAGCGAACTAACCACGGATCACCAGTGCGATTTATGACAACTTCTAGAGGGCATTGCTGTCGACATTTTCTTCAAAGACACTATTACATCACCATAAAAAAGCAAATGGTGACATTTATTCTCTAATTAATTATTATTCAATTAAGAATTATATCAAAACAATAGGGAATATGCGTATGATCCAAATAATGATAAATTTTTTTATATGTAGTCTTTTCCTGTAGATGTGCGTACCTATTAATATTTTTTTGTATAATTTTGTTTTCAATCAGAAAATAATTATTGAAAAGTGCAAAAATTGTGCGGGAAGATTGAATTAGGTGAAACGCACGCCATTGGTCGGCATGAATTGTGACGTCAAATATCATGATAATGTGATTGTCAAAGTGCATTGGAGCATTGCCATTGGTTGTTGTTATGATGCGTGACGTCATGTCAGCGCGGCAAAATGGCGATCGTTTAAAAAGCTGTTATCGGCCTACTAATTTGAAACATTTTTTTTTAACTTAATATTGTTTGTTCAGCGCTGGTATTTTTTTTACATTAATGTAATTATATAAATTATCATTTAAAAATATAAAAAAAATACATGCATATTCCCTATTACAATGTAATAATTAATTATTTGTAATAGAATGGCTTTCCAATAAATAGTTATATTCAGAGACTAAATTATAATTAATAGACTTATTTTCTTAAGTTTGCCATTGCAAATGTTATTAAAATTTAAATGGACTAGTTAAGAAAAAAATTACGAATTTTTGGTACATTACTGATTCGTGTAACAGTTATGGCCTGCGCAAATTTTTGTCCGCTAAAATAGAACGCTTACAACTGTATGGAGTAACGCAAACGAGGGATTAAAAGTACCGCGTACGAAAAGTCCCCCGAATATCCGAGGACATGCAGAGAGCGGACCGGACAAAAGTACTTGGGAGTCCTCGAAAGTAATAGAACTCTAGTGACTA
>LUGF01028163.1:86485-96663 GCA_001625245.1 Calycopis cecrops | reverse complement strand
ATGGGTATAATTTGAAAAAATCAGTTACAAGTATAATTCAACAAGAACAATAATTCTCATAAGCACTCACTCACAAGCACACACATGCACACGTACACACACCCACACACACACACACAAACACATTCTTATCTAGATAGTCTGTATTCACTGCTTTACTCTTTATTATAAAAAATAAATCCGTTATTGGATGTATGATTAAAGTAAAAGTAAATATTGTAACTAGAAAATAAGGTCTGTGGATTTTGCGAAATAAATAAATAAATTTGACGACCAGGCTGGCGCAGTGGTACAGCGCTCGGATATGCGGAGCATGTTGCGCCAGGGGTCGCGGGTTCGAATCCCGCCTAGGTTATGGATGTTTATCTATGTATTATATGTATTTCTATAATAAAAATCTTAAATATATAAAATTTCTTAAATTTGTAAAAATATTAAATATATTTCCGTTGTCTAGTGCCCACAACACAAGTACTACTGTACTTAGCACGGTGCTAGGCTAACGTGGTGTGTTAAGTCCACATATATTATTTTATTATTATTGAATATACACTGATAGCACTTTGAGTGAAGTGCTTGAGCAAGTTTTATTTTGATTACATAAAATATATTCATTTTAATATCTAATGTAGGGTCAGTAATTATGTTATTAAAAATGTTCAGCAGTTGACACATTCACCCTTGAAAGTTGGTATTGTTTTACATTTTATATTAGAAAATCATTTTTAGGGTTCCGTATCTCAAAGAGACAAAACGGAACCCTTATAGGATCGCTTTGTTGTCCGTCTGTCTGTACGTCTGTCAAGACCTTTTTCTCTAAAACGCGTGCAGGGATTAAGCTGAAATTTTTGTCAAATACGGAGGTCAGTTACGTCTTGAGGCCTTGAAAAAATGACACTTCTAAGTTAACGCAATAAAAAGTTATAACCATTTATGCACAAATTTTGTATGAAAACGCTATTTTTCGAAAATTTATAGGGTACTTCCTGTTGAGCTAGAATTCTGAAATTTGGCAAGAAGTAAGACCTTACAGTATACATATAGGAATAAATCTAAAAATTGGTAAATAAAATTTATATCACTGGAAAAATCATTACCAACTTATGCATGTAGTTCGTTTCATACTAAATGTATGCAAGCACCCGCATATTTAAGTTTGTCAACTAAAGGGAAGTGTAATTTTCTCAAAGTCTATTACTTTTGCTCATACCTCCCGTTCCTACGGAACCCTCGGTGTGCGAGTCCGACTCACACTTGGCCGGTTTTTTGAATTTCGTGCAATATAATAATTTATTGAGCCCTCTCTACCACCTCCTCTGACAGAGACGCTTAAAATAATTTGGTCACTGACGAAGGCGTTCGGAATGTTGTCGGTCACTATAACCAAACATATTTTATTAAAAACAAGCTGTAACCTGCGTGCGTTGCTACGCCACCAACTGATAAATCAGCATGAACATCAATATCTAAAATTCATTGGAATGACTGTGGCAGCATATGTAGTAAATTGGTCGTAACAACTGAGAAACCTTCGCGAGACAACTTTACTAATGATCATCATTGAACATTATCATACGCATTGTTTACGATTCTATAAAGGACATACAGAACAAACATTTATTTATAATTATACTAGCTGCGCCCCGCGGTGTCATTCGCGTAAATTTTGATATCGTGGAAAATCATCCCAAGGCATCCCATAGTAACATTTTTTCGGGATGAAAATATATCTATCCTATGTGTTAATCCAAGTTACCCTCTATGTGTGTGCCAAATTTCATGAAAATCGGTTCAGCAGTTTTTGAGTTGAGCAGTTTCAATGCCCTCTGTTGCCCGCAGCTGGTCCATTAAGACTCCCACAAAATGTATTTGCTAGCTTTAACCATCACAATACCCTTTTGTTTGTCACTCAAAAATGAGTATCCAATCTTGACGTCATGTTAGCTGCCCACCAATTTAATTATACTTGTAGTTATAAAAACTGCATAAAATAATTGTATATATATTATTGAGATTGTCTTAAATTATAACAATTATTTTTCTTTTTTCTCAGAAGACAAAGAATTATAGAGCTTTGTGATTTCACTTGAGACAGTGCTCTGCACAACAGCACCATTGGAGTCAATATAGTTAGCAAAAGATTTATTAATGGAGGCCTCTCTTGATTTACCGTTGGCATTCCGCAACACAAGTACAAGATTGTATTTGTCATCGTGCCTGAAAAAATGTGTTTATATATTATATTTACCATCAAATTGTTAACTCTAACGGATTCGTAATATAAACTTATATTAGCACTGATGTCCACAGAAAGTTTTCTGTATTTTTTTTATAGTAAAAGAGTAAAGTTCTAAGAGTTGCCACCATGGATGTATGTTTGTTACTCTGTCACACAAAAGCTATTGAATGGACTTGTATGAAGTTTGACAAGATCATTCAATTTTGAATAATATTTTTTTTTATCCCAAGAAATTTAAATGGTTTGTTGAGGTAATGTTTATGAAAGTGGAACTGCTAGGATTATAAAAATATAAACACCATATCTCATTGTAACATACTTCCAATTAACTGTGAGGCTTGCTGGTAAAATTTTTATAATTCATGTTTAAAGTGAGCAAAAAATAACATGCTAACTGAAAAAAAAGAATAAAACTTACTTTTTAACATATGAGCTTGCTTCCCAAACTCTAGTGTTATTTCCAACTTTTTCCCTTACCACTACAAAGATTCCCTTTTCTTTAAATGTGGTATAGAGTGTTAAAATACTCATAAGAACAAAATATGATGAAACACAAACTATTAAAACAAGCCTGAAACAACAACATACTATTTATTAAGCATTCAAAATAATATGAATGTAATATGCTATGAAGGTACCCAGGTTAGTAATCCTAGACTATATTCTATCTGCTCTAAACTTGAAAGTGACTGATCAATTATGGAAGAAATGGTTGTGGGCTGTGGCAATCTTCTACACAAGATGGAAAATTTTATTGAGCCACGTCAATATAATCTGGGAGATTAATATAAAACTGTTGAAGCCATGTTTGTAAAGATCAATGGCAAAATCTTAACCCATCACATCTAATAGATTTCTAATGACATGTACCAAACGAAAATAATAAATCAGAATTACCAGCGTTTTTTAAAACTATTAAGCAGACAAGGGAAGTCAGGAATAAAAAAAATGTTTTAAATAGAAAGCTGATTGGTTATTTGATAATTTTTCAATAGTAAACGTTGCCAGAATTTATAACATCTTGCATCCCGATCTTAAGTAGTAATTGTTTTATAAGAACATTGTTATTTGAAATAGAGAAAACTAATAAATCTGTGAATGTGACATGAATATATTACTATTCTGATTTGAATATTGTTGAATTTAGTGAATAGATATGGAGATTTTAAACTTTATCAGTTATTATTTAGCCTAAAAAACTAGTATCTAATTTCTGAAAAATATTTTGTTTGCTTTTTGACAGTTTCGTTCACTGTTTATTTAGAACCTTACTTGCGTGCTCTTTATTATTTTATGTTTTCTTTGACTTTTGACTTGACTTGGCTTTTGTATTGGACCCAGATAATTACGCTATTAGTAATCAATTAACATTTTAAGTGACATATTATGTCATATGTAGGTACATAATTTCTGACAACTTGAGACTTTTAAATGTAATTACTTTTTTCCCCCCGGCTACTATAATAAAAATTCTTGCACGGGTGTGTTCAGAAAGTAATGCATAATCAAATATTTTTTTCATTGAAAGTCGTGACAATTTATAGTGGGATTAATATATGGAAGTTTGCCATTGTTCTTCGAAATCCTAATATTCACTGTGCTTTCTGCGTACCCCAAGACAGAACTGGCAGAGATGTGGCGTTGTTGATGTTGTAATAATAATACTTAAAACTCTTTAATTACTGCATAACTGACTGTCAATGCACACACAAAACTACTGATTTTAAGCTGAAAGTTATGTTTTTTAGTATAGTGGAGCGTTAGAATTGCTTTTTTTTAATTTTATTGTACCAAAAGAATTGAAATAAAGGCTTAAAATAATCAGAAATGATGTGGGTCAAATTGTAGGTTTGTGCTGCTGTTCAATATTGTAATAGCTTATTATATTTTTTAATGTTTAAATTGTGTACTGTTGGTGTATCTTATAAATAAATAAGTTAAGCTAAATTCAAACATGTTTAGTAAAGCAAAAATCATAGAGGCTCAATTTCTACTAGATACATCCATTATTGATGTTAAGAATAAAGTGACGTAAAATTCTAATGTGACTTGCCATGATACCAATAGGCCTTTTGGCACTCATTCATTTCTCTTATCCTCCTATGGGCCATTAGCAAGAAACATGACAGGTGGTTCTCCCCAGTCATGCTTGCTTCACAACAGCTGCAGTGCAGTATGACAGGACTTCTTGCTCTACTCTTGTGTATCTAATCTGTACACCAATTATGTAAAGTTTAATTATACCTCGATTCTGGGAACGGGTACAGATAGTCCCACAGTAAGGCATAGAGTGCCACTCCAACAGCCAAAGCACAAAGAAACAGTCTACCATCAATGAGAGCAAAACTTTCTTTAAACTTCAAATCACCGGTAAAAACCTAAAAACAAAACATTAATATTTACATAATTGCATTGGATTTCTATTTATTTTAAAATATATTTTACAACCTGTTTGAAATAATACATACCTCCCTCACAGCATCGTCAATTGCATTTTTAGCAGCAGCTCCATCCCATTTGTTAATTTTAACTGCCTGAAAAATAGAAGGTGAAATATTAGGGAGACAATTTCCGAAATAGTTATTAATAGTATGAACAAATAAGTATAATAACAAAATTAAATGAAATGACGTGTCGCTAAACCACGGTAGTACAGGGGAAAAAATGTTATTGAATTGTGTATATTACCTCAGTAGACTCAGCCATTCTGTCTTATCGACTTGATAATAATTTTAAATAATAAAATGTAACTCAAAAGTTATAATTTTCTAATAGTTAAAAAATAAAATTAGATACAACAAATGAATTAATGCCGCACGACGCTGTTTGCCGTCATTGCAACGTCGGTTTTGAAATGTCAAGTATTTTTTTTTTATCTGTTATTGCTTCTTACAGAATTAGCCAAATCAAAAAATAATCAAAATCAGTAAGAAATTTATATTAAAATGACTTAATTTCATCTCTTTAACTTACTAATTAGCAGCAACGCTGCGCTTGCTTTTAACTTATGACCTGGTATAACGTTTTTTTTATTTACGTATTAAAAAAACATAAATGCAAAACATAATTATTTATGAAACACGAAGTCATAAAGACACGATAGAAATAAAATTTAAAACTATCTTAAAATGCTTTATAATGTAGCACAAGGAGCTACTGTGTCATGTGTTTGGGTGTGCCTATTGGTGTCGTGACATAAACTTTAACGTATCTTAATTTTGGATGCGTATGATGCACAGACCCATGGCCCATGGAGGTGGGAGGAGAAAGGGGGGCAGCGCATCTGTATAGTCTCTATGCAGATGTCTATGGGCGTCGGTAGTCATGAAAATGACTACAACTGCTCGTTTGCCCCCTTATACCATAAAAAAAACAGAATCATAGATTTAGAATAGTATAGTAGTATAAAATCACGTAATCCTTAAAGATGCTATTAAGTGAACTCGAAACACCTCCTCCCTCCCTCTAAATTTTATCTTAAAAATCATATTATGTGCCCTCAACCTGACCATATTTACAGAAAAAGATGTTTTTAATTCTCTTACTATTGTAGCTAATATCATGACCAGCCTGGCGACTGGCAAACAATTTGGTTCGGTAGGCTTAGATCATTTAGTAATCAGTAGGTATCTAACAAATACTTACACAAACAGATTTTGCATTTGCTTACATTATAGTCTATATAAGAAATAATCATATTTATTGTCTTTATCCTGTAACTTGTAAGTAATGTTGAACCGTAGGATTAGTTATTCTTATTACTAATAATTATTGCTACCAGAAAGCTTCAAATAATAAAATAACATTTTTTTTCCATATGTACCATTTTTGGAGGTAAATGAAAGCCCTTCTAAATTCTAATATTGTTATTACTTTGTAGGGATTCTTCATGACACCGTTCCAAATATTTGTATATGTATATAAATAGAAATATTTTTTTAAATAATTAAAAAATCGAATCGAATCGAAAATACTGTAGAACATACATTTTTTGCCTTTACTGATAGTAAAAAAAAAAGTTCATGTTCGTAATGGCTCAAAATGAAAGAGCATGTTACAAATAAATTCTCTTCTCTGTGCTCAAAATGGCAATTGGCAATAAATGTAACATTGATGTTACAAAGAAGTGAAATTTGCAATAATGAAATATTTTTGATGATACATTGATAATCTATAAATTAAAACAAATTGTAGAAGTTTATGCCATTAAACATATGAAATCACATAATTAAATTATCACAGTTTTGGTATGTTGATAGCTACATAATTTATCATAGAAAGCGTCTTTAAAGTAAGTACCGGTGGCACTATGTTCTTGTGTTACTGTGAATTTATTTATTTCCTACATAAAAACTATTTTTACTAATAAATAATGTTTCAAATTTATCCATAGATATCACAACAACAAGATGGCATTGACAGTCAACGAATAACGATCGAAAGAGGTCACTGTATGATTTTACGGCATGTTTGATATTTATTTGAAGAATTTTATCATTGCATAAGTTTTCTGCAATCACTTTAAACAATGGCTAAAAAGAGGAAGCCAGGAATTAAAGTAGCCACTAGGCGAACAGCTAGACGCGGGAAACAGGCAGAAGATTCTACTTCGATTGATGGAGCATCATCAACTACATCCGAACCGAATACAGAACTGCAACCCGATACAAAATTACCTTCTAACCCCACTGTCCCTGAATTGGATGTTTCAGAGTCGCAACCTGGACCCGCCACTGATAAACAGGTCCAACAGGCATGTCTGTCTAAAATGCAACCTGTGGTAGCACTACACAAAAAATTTGGCAAATACAGGTGTCTATTTAATAATGAAGATGTGTTTAGAAAGTATGAGAACTGTAGTGATAGTGAAACTAATAGTAGCATAGATACAAAAGTGATGGACGCCTGTGGTAGTTCAGAATCAGATTCTAATGCAGGACTTGAAAATCATTGCGATGGAAGTGCATCTAGTAATAGTCCACAAATGATACCTAAACTACAATGCAACCTGAATGAAATATCACTTCCCTGCAATAAGGAATTTGTAAATAAAACAGAGACATCCATTGATGTACCTAAACATAATGAAATAGCAAAGGAGAATGATAATACAAAGGTTCATGATACACCTACACAAGACAATGAATCTACAATGGATCTTAATAATTACTATGATGATGAAGTTATCACTATTGTTCAAATTGTAGAAGATGATAACCAAGAAATGTATTATGATATAAATATAGATAACTTACAGTCTGATGTAGAATCATGTCAATCAGAAGTTAGTAAAAATGATACTGATATAGGAAAAGATTTTGCCAAACTCAATTTGCTTCAAGCTGATTCAACACCTTATTCTCCATCAGATCGCACCACATTTGAGCATTGTAATAGTGATCTGCAAAATATAAATAGACCAGATCCAAGTGTGACTCCTAGTTCTACACTCTCGGATGATAGCAACTCCTCAAGAGCTACGGAACTAGCCCAAACTAATTCCAATGACTCATCCGAATCTTCTCCTACAGGTGTGCGTAGATCTAGTCGAATTAAAACTATAAGTACTTTAAAACAAAAGACCAAAGGGTATGGATTAGTAAAGACACCACTAAAAAAAGCACTTATAACACAAACTAAATTGAAGCTTGAAGAGTTAGCTGATAACCAGGACAAATCATGTGAAGGCTTACCAAGTAATCAACCATGCTTGTTGTCCTTCCCCATTCCATCAGAAATGCCTGTCAAAGTCAAATCACGGTGGCGAAGGTCTAGTGAGCTAGAAATGGGGGCTAATTCTCCTGCAATATCTCCATTAGCTAGTCCAAGTCTGCCTCAAAAATTGCCAGTTCTTGAAGAAGAAGTTCCACAAGTTGAGGAGGATACCACTTCCACACCATTGACTAAAGAGGCATATGATAAAATTATTGAAGAGAGAATGAATCAGTTTCAACATTTGGAAGAAAATGAATATTTGTGTGAACGTATGATAAGTAAGGAAACAAAAAAAATGATCTGTGATTGCTTTATGACAAAGGAGGAACTTGAAAGAGGAGAATTGGCTTGTGGAGATGATTGTTTAAATAGACTGCTGATGATTGAATGGTAATATTATAGTTAATTCAATTTTTTATTTCATATCTAAAATTTACCAAGTGATGTGTTGTGTTTTATATTATACTAAGCTGATTTGAATGTGTGTAATTACAGTAATTCAAGATGTCCTGTAGGCGATAGATGTACAAATAGAAGATTTCAAAAAAAAGAATTAGCCCCATTAAAGGTTTTCTATGCAGATAAAAAAGGATGTGGAGTTGAGGCTAGTGATGATATATCAGCGTAAGTTTTATAATATTGCATGTTACTATAGTAGCCCCAAATTAAATGATATAAAAATAACAGTTATACAATCTGGAAAAATAATTTATGGCTCTTATTAAACTATTTATACAATATTTCTTGTAGTAACATATTTGCAAGTTTAGTGTAAATAAGTTGGGCTTATTTACATACTTTTAGACAGGAATGGTACTTTATAGGTATTGTACAATGAAAGTTTTTCCTTAGAGTATGTATCAGCTGCCTTACAGACAAAAAATTACTACAAAATACTTCAATTTATTACTACTTACTAGGAGGATTATAAATATTTAAGCTAGTTTTAACATTGTTCTAAGACTTATTTGATTTGCCCCTATTAACTTGATTGTGTGTTTTCAATGTTTAAAATCTTACTATTAATGTTGCTTTGCTACTTTTGATTTTTATTTTTAAATTTTAGGTTCATAGAATAATGAAAATTTTACTTATTAATTAAATTTTTTAAAGGATCACAAACATGAACATGAATTTGTATATTATTATTGTTAAGAAAAACATGCTTAAGTTTATTATTTTTTGCAGTGGCGAATTTTTAATGGAATATATTGGCGAAGTGCTTGATAGTGATCAATTTTATAAGCGTGCACAAGCATATTCTGATGAAAACAACCTACACCATTATTTCATGTCACTCAAAGGAGATACTGTGATTGATGCTACACTCAAAGGGAATATATCTAGATTTATCAACCATTCCTGTGAGCCAAATGCTGAAACACAAAAATGGACTGTTAATGGCGAACTGAGGATAGGTTTTTTTAGCAAAAGAGAAATAAAAGTTGGAGAAGAAATAACTTTTGATTATCAGTTCCAGAGATTTGGGTAAGTAAACATCTTAAACAATAGTTTTTCTGTAAAAGAATAATCTTTGCAACCAATATGTTAGCAACATGTTTGTATAATAATGTTTAAAGTATTTTTCTTATATATACCTATATATAAAAATAACAAGTTACACCTATGACATTTAATCATGATCTTACCAGCGTAAAATTGATTTAAAAGTAATCAATATTTTTTTTTGGATAAAAGTAGGTATTTTTATGTTGTTCTGGATTGTAATCTACATCTGTCCCAAAAATTCTCACAACAAAAATTTGTAGATACATTACGGGTTTTAACAAAATAAAATATTTTACCGTATTAAAACCCGTAATGTATGTACAAAATGAGTAACAAACGCGAAAGTCTCAAACAAGTATTAACAAAAATTTGTAACAACATATTATGTCCATATACGCACACTTTTGCAATTATAATATTAACGCCATATATAGATAGGATAGAATTTGTATTTTATGTATTAACACAGTTGTGTTTGACAATAAATAAGTAAGGAGAGCTATTATTTCTCACAAAAACTGCATTTCCACAAGTAGCTCACACTTCTGAGTAATAAAATAAAAGCTTTATTAATTCTACATGAGCTAAATGAGTAACAATAGTAATTTAATATGTATCATATAAATTAAATATACTTAACTCTTAGGTCTACGTTGCTTGGAATTTACTATTTCAAGCACATGGGACAAATTTTTGTAATGCTTTTTTGTTTAAG
>LUGF01028163.1:54459-70484 GCA_001625245.1 Calycopis cecrops | reverse complement strand
AAATCTAAACTACTAGGAATTTTTGAATGAAACAAAAAGTATTATATTTATTTACTTACGGGCCTTACTGGGACAAATTTTCAAGCGATTTGGCATACCTAGTAACATTCTCCATTTGAAGTCCCTAAAACAATCCATACGATTGGTAGTGAAGAATTTCCCCACGTCCGTGTTCAAAAGTCCGTGCTTCTATTGATAACTGGTCTCAACGTTTAAAGGACTGTATGGAGACCAGTTCAAACAAGCATTTAATATTTTTAATCGTTTTATATTTGTGTATTAAACTAACACTGTAAAAGTAATAAATGTTATTTGCAATTTAAAAATTTCTTTTTTCTTTGTAACAGAATTATGGCTAGACTAGGTATATCCAAAATTATTGATTTGAATTTTTAGAATGCAATTTTCTGGGCGCTTACAGAGGAGCCAAACAAGTTTACATACAAAAATTCTAATTTGCTAGTATGTAGCTGACAGGGAAATTCGTTTTAATAATTACTGAGCGCAGGATTTAGTTATCTAGGTAATTTGTAAGGTAGGTAATGTGACTGTCAAAATTAAAAAAATAAATAAATTAGTAATCACGTTGAACAAATGTGTGAGTGAAATCCATACCAATAAAATAACTATATTAAAGTAATGTGTATTGTGCTTGCAGTATGATGGGTATAGGTGGGTATGGCATGCCCGGGTTCATGTTCGGGCAGCAGGTGACGGGGGCGTTCCCACCGCAGCCCGCGCCCGCGCCCGCACCTGCGCCCGCACCCGCAACAGCAGCCGCCCCCGCGCCCGCGCTAGTTCACTCCGACGTGACAGTATGTACATCATTTTTTTATGGCATACGGCAATGAAGAAGCAGTTGAGATTCTTATATTCAACAACTACAATACAACCTGAGGATATGCAGATGTGTTTTATCCTATTCATAATTTCTAAGCTCAAGGCCCTGTGGCCTAGAGCCTAGGCTTGCCAACCTATGCTTGCCTCGCATGTTGCGGGACGTCACGCTTCTAAGACCCTTGTCAGTACGTCCCACTTAGGGTATGGGGACGGGACATTTAGTGTCTCGCACGAATACTAAATTTTTCGACCACCACCGATAGCCGGCCGGCCAAATGATAGTCTAATTTAAAAGTTCTTAACAAAGTGTTATCTTCTATGTGTTATCTTACTCACAATACATACTATTTTTGGTCCACGCCGCCTAAAAAAATTAATAAATAATGGTTATTTACACTATTTTCCGAGTAATCGAATATGTATTGTATATTGTAGTCTACCTCGCGACCTACAAAAAAAGGTCATTCCCACAACTAATATTGAATTAATTATAAAATTCAAATCTATTGCAACAATTGCCCATCACTAGTTGGATCCAGCTGTTTTATCCCTTGTCCTGCATTTTAAATCATTATTACCCGCAAATTCGTAATTTCAACTTGGCAAGCCTACTTCAGCCCCTTAGGATTTGTTTGCCTCTTGGATGAGGTACGATTTTTTTAAAAGATGCTATATTTAGATTGCTAGAATATTTCGATTTTTTAAAAAGATAATAGGGTTGTAGAGAATTGTTAGAAATCGTTTTTAATCAATATCAGTATACTTGTTGACATATAAAAAATATTGTAAGAAATTGACATTTCAAAATTATTTACACTTAAGTTTTCAATTTGGATTTTAGTGCTAAAATGCATTAATTTGTCGAATGCGTTTCCAGAAGTGTTGGCTCTGTGAATATACTTTTCAGCGAAGTATTTCGTTGATTCTCAGTGTTTGTGAACACTATCAAACTTTCAACAAAAATATTGGCTGTTAAATTTTTGGCAAATAAATTTTTAAGTCATCAATGCTTAATGTCTTTATTGAGTAAATATCTGTCACGGTTTGAAAAGTCCATTGCTGGTTGGAAAGCCCACTAGCCTCTTCTAATAGAGAACAAAGATTCATTAATCCATCTAAAGATTTTTTGTGTGAAAGGCAAACAAGCAGTCTGAGCCATTTTCATGACTACCATATACAGAGTATACAGATTCGTCGTCCTCCTTCCTCCCACATCCTTGGGCCACCGGCTACCTACTACTACCTACTACATGACTCCTCTCGTCTCCAGATGGTTGGTGATGAGGAGGTGGTTCTGCCGTCAATGTGGCGTAGTGCGCTGGACGCTCGCGGGCGCCGCTACTACTACCACGTGAAGCTGCGCCAGCCGCAGTGGGAGCCGCCGCCGCCGCCCAAAGGTAATACAAGTGTGTTCTACTAAATACTGGTCAATTGTTACTTCATTGTTTAAAGTTTTCACTTGTCTCGGCAGTCCTATAACTGCCTGCTTTTCTTTTGGTCTATTTGATGTATGTAGTGTTTCGCCTACATATAGATATGCTCCGCTAACATGTCCTGCCTGTTCATTCTTTTTTTGGTGTAAGGCAAACTGCAAACAATCAATTGTATTTTAAATAATAATCAATATAATTGATCGTTTAGTATTAATATTGAAGATTGAGCATTAATTTGACGCAATTTTCAGTGAGTTGAATTTATCGTCTAGGGGTTGACTATGAGTGTGAAGAAATGTGTGTGACAAGTGAACAATCGCGGAAATGACTACTGGCGTCCATTAACACTCGCACATCAGAGGTTTTGGAGATGCGTTGCCCTCCATCTCACAACGTCTAGTGGGTCACCACCATAGAGTACAGTAATATACAAGGAATAGAGAGCCCTCTCACCAGAATTTTTGACACCTTTATTGAACGGTGTCGCCATCTGATATCATATCCGCTGAACTAACCCCAAAAGGTATATAGATATAGGTAGATACCTATATATACCTAGGTAACTATATTTACGTAAATTATGATTCTTTTGAAGGATTCTATCGAGTTTGATATAAATATCCACTTGTACGGAATTACAATATAGGTAATTTCAGTCATATTCTACAAGTAGATGTTTATATCAAACTCAATAGAATCCGTTAAAAAAATCGTAACTTATGTAAATCTATTCTAATTATTATATTATTTTAATTTATGTTTACTTAAATTAATAGTCTTCGTATATTTATACGAATGTAGCTTATGATTCTTATAACCAAACCGAAAAACCACAAAAAACATACAAAATGGAAGAAGACTACAGACATGCGTAAACGCCATTTTGTACCTATCTGTGATTTTAAATAATTTGTCTTCTATCTTCTATGTTCTTGCCATGCTAAAAAATCTTTTATTAAACTGGCCGAATCAATGAAAATAATGTTGAATTTTCATCAATATCCAAATAAGAATAAGAATAAATAAGAATAAGAATTATTTATTTGCGATACACATAATTTACATGAAATGGAAAAAGAGATTAACCAATGCATAAGAAATGTACATAATCTTATGTGTGCCACAAATTGGTTCCAACTCAGTATGTTGCTGTAACAAAAATGTAAATAAGCGTACTATACTTATTTAAAAAATTGAAACTTATTAATACTTATTTTTTTAATAAAAAATTTTGCAATTATCGATTTAGCTAAAGCGCCATCTGTAGCTCGATTGGGTTCTACGTGTTTATAAGTTTACGCGGATATGATAAGCGATGGCGCAGCGAAAAATTGACACCTTATAGTATGTATGAGACTGTCTCCCCCCTGGTCACCACTTCGCACGCAACACGTTAGCATAGCCGTCACTGGACGGATATCCTACATAAAAGATTGTAGAAACCAATTCAGTGAGAGGTAGTGCCACACTGCATGCTTGAATGCAGCCGAATTGGACCGGCACGACTGGAGAGGTACCTCTCGCTTACACGAGACCAGCGTAAAGTGACAGCTGTGCTGTGTGCGGTGTGTAAGTAGCCGGTGGCCCATGGAAGTGGACGGAGAAAGGAGGGCAGCGCATCTGTGTGGCCGCTACGGCATGTCTACGGGCTTCCGTAGTCACGAAAAAGGGACCGACTACTCGTTTGCCCCCCTATACCATATAAAAAAACCAATCTAGTTTGTTTCATTCAAAATGCAGGTGCCAACATATACATATGAGTTTGTCAAATATTGTTTGGCAGTTTCTTACCGATAACAATTTTTATTTTTTTTGGCTTACGACTGGAGCTCAACTAAATGACATTTCCGTTTTTTAAGTGCTGGCAAAAATGGGTTTACACTATTAAAATATGAAAGAAAAAAAGTTTCAAATCAATCAAAATGACAGTTATTTGTATGTGTACGATAAGTGTTACGTGAAAGAGAGAGAGAGAGAGAGAGTTAGAGAGAGAGAGAGAGAGAGAGAGAGAGATTGCTTTATTCTTTAGCTTTCACAGCTAGTCATTGGAATTTTACAAGTTTGTCATTATTTTGACTTAAACATTAGAAAAAACTTAACTTATCTTACATTATAAATATTGCAAGTGCGTTTTGTACCATATGTTAATTTTCTTTTAAATACATCTAAACTTTGTTCATTTTTCAATTCATTAGGAAGATCATTAAAGAGTTTGAAGCCATTATATAATAAACTTTTCTGCGCACCAAATGTGCGTTTAAACGGCAGAGCAATATGATTGCTTTGTCGTGTGACTCGTAACATTTCTTTCACCTACATAGCTTACTTTATCACATAATTCTTTGTTTACATATCCATTTTTCATTTTAAAAACTAACAACAAAACATTTCTCTTGATTCTTTTCTGTACAGTTAAAAAGTTAAGCTTTTCAGTCATTTCTCTCACTGGTGTATATATATCACAATGTAAAATTCGTCTCATAGCCTTGTTTTGCAATTTTTGCAGTCTGTCAATTTCTTCTACATTACAATACAAAAAAATCGTCGAACAATATTCCATATGCGGAGCTATCATCGTTTTGTAAATCAGGCTTCTTGTATCAGGGCCAACATAATTGCCAACCGTGTTCAACAAGCCCAATTTTGCTCCAACTATACCCTCTACATAAGCAACATAGAGAGAGAGTTAGAGAGGGAGAGTTAGTGAGAGAGTTAGAGAGAGTGAGAGAGTTAGAGGGAGAGCGTCAGAGAAAGAGTTAGAGAGAGCCAGAGAGAGAGAGAGAGTTGGAGAGAGAGAGTTGGAGAGAGTTAGTTAGAGAGTTAGAGAGAGAGAGAGAGAGAGAGTTTTACGAGACTCTTTTAGGTTGCAATGTAGTGATGCTACTATATTATTTACATGTGCTCTTTAAATATAAATAGTAATTAAATTGTAATTGATTACAGATGAAAGTTCGTCAGAAGAAGAAGTTGAAGCTCTGTCTGCTTTGGATTCAGCGATCATACAACGTAAGACAAAAGGCAAGCTGGTCGAGGGCGTTGATGGAATTTATGAAGGTATTGTAAATATTAACTACTGTGTAGTAAAATCCTGTGAAACATTGACGCTCAGACGCTTTGCCGCGCTAAGTCTCGTGCGCATATTTCACGTAAATATTCTGATTGTTTTAAAGGAACTGTAAATTATAGTTGCGTTTCGTAGTTGATACGCAGTATTTTTTTCTTTTTTTAGTGTGCACCAAAAATAAACCCTGTAATGATGAGACTTCTAGCGTTTCTGTTCCCCCTAAGAGAAAAATATGCATGAAAAAATTGAAATATATTTTTTTTACCTTCCATATCTTTCATGTGAGCACTATTTTACAAACAATATTGCACTTGTAAAAAATATACGTTTTTTATACTATTTCCACTTTTTATTAATTTTAATTACATTAATTACGACCGGTTTCGATAACTCATCCGCAAAAGTTACGTAAACGAATAAAAAGTGGAAATAGTATAAACAACGTGCAACATATACTATTTACAAGTATAATATGAATTTCTATCAAGAAGTGACAATACTTATATATTATTTTTAGATTACCGGCCAAAGGAGACGGTCCATTTCAGGTGTACTCTTGAACAATAAATAAAGAAAAATACATAGATTAAAAAAAAAATACATTAAGTTCGTTGAACTCACGAAATACATGAAACATCTGAAAATTCAAGTTTTACTTTTAAATGACAACACTTGTCAAGATGGCGCGTTTCAACACAAGTGTTATATTATTCTGTGATACTAAAAGTTTATCCCATGAGGTTTCATTATCATTGTTTGATCACAGTACATATTTTTAAAATTAAATACTTAATTTATATTAAAATTTAAAAATGCTGTAATTCGAGGCCGATTCATGAACTTGCAATGTCAATTGTTTGACAGATACGTCTAACGTCAGAGTTCTAAACAAGACGCCATTGTTACTAATGTCATAGTGTTGCATATTGTGGAAAGATTATATTTATTGGGGACTATGCAAATGTTGCTCAAATTGTATTTCCTTTATGCCATTTTGGAACGTCTCCTTTACAGGTTTGGTTCAGAATCAATAATACATTCGATTTATGAAATAAAAAATATTAAAAAAATAAATAGATACAATTATTACTTTGTCCCATGTTGTAAAACATATTTTTTGGTCACCACGTGCATCACACTCGCGACACACGGTAGGCCGACGTCACTGACCTTGCAGTCGATACTTTTCGTATAAGAACAACAATCGATGTATTTTTAAGGACCATTTCAAATCGATTTTTTTTAACAAAATATTACAATTAGACGATAAAATTTAAAACACACCCTTGGAATGATGTTTACTTATTATTTTAAATTTGGCCGGTGACCAAAAAATAACCCTGTATATATAAACAATATTGGTTTTGAAAAAAAAAGGTATATAATATGTAGTGTTAATATTTGTCCTCAATTATATAAAAATGTAGAAGAATCTGCAAGGTTTGTTATAATTAAAATACAATTGTATTACACAGTGATAAAAGAAGAGTCTCGCAACGGTCTGATACCAGACCACGCCCTAGTGAATGTGAAGCCGAGGAAGCGAAGACCCGGCCTCGTCACTGAAAGACCTATTAGTGTAAGTTGCTTTGTAATTATAAAGATAATCCCTAAACATTGTTTATGACCACTACTTTGTTGTAGCAGAAGTATGAAATATTTATAAAAGAACTTTTAAAATCTGTTAAAATATAATATTTTAAATAGTCTGTGTTTTACTGTTCATTAAACATCATCACATTTAAAATGTTTAAAGTGATAGTTGCCCTATGATGTCTTTTGGTCAATGTTTATACAACACGCATGATCAAGTCCGGCATAGCATTGTAATCATGATCAGTCTGCACATAAGTGCAAACAGAAACTAAGAAACTAGCAGTGCTTCCTAACCTGAAAGATGGTGTTCTTAACTTTCTAGTGCTCTAGGCCATCTTGACACTGCAATGAATATTCGGCTGACTTGGATCTCTGCTATTTTTCGTTTTTTTGACGCTAAATGATTCTTTTTCGATTAGTCATTCATGCCACATTATCACACACAATACACTTATTACACTAGTAATACCTAGCAAGTTTTAGACAAGGAGGACAATATATTACTCCGGCTGCTGTTCTACTAGTCATGAAATGTTATGCAACTAAATATGTTGGTGGTAATCTCTATTTGGCAGTTCTGGATCTTTTATTTATTTTGAAATTGAATAAAATGTTATTCAAAATAGAATTATAAAAATTGCTCAATGAATGTCAAGTCATACATTTAATTGATTATGCCAATATGAATGGGTAAATCTAAAATATGCATTCGCACACTGCAATCCATAATTAAGTCAATATGTTAGATATTTCTGGATGCCTGCGTCATAATTCTCACTATATTGTTTGACAGACAAAAGATATAAGAGGTAACAAATATAATTATTTATAACACAGGATAGCATTATATCGATCCTATAGCTGATGGCCCACTACATTCATGTAGACTCTCAATAATTATTTTGTATAAATTATTTTAACATTAATATTGCCTACGGATGCTACAGTTTTCCACATTTAATGCGAGTCCAGAGACATCACAGGATACGTTTTATTTGACACGATAAGTATAATTGCATTACATGACGTAAGTGTAGTCACAGACAGCAAGATAGTAAATTTTTAAATAGAGCATTCTATATGTTCTATTGTAGTCGTGTAGCCATGTGGAGTCAAGTTGTGTAGCAACATGTTTGTGGCGATGACTGATTGGTGTAATAGGTAAAGTAGGTTCGAACTCCACCTAAGTAATTGATGTTTATAGAATATGGGTACAAAAAATCTTAAACATATTATAGAGTTGCTCAAATTTATATAATATAATATAATTATACAATATAAATTTACTTCCATGGTCTTAACACCTGTAACGCTAGTCCTTTAGGAAGGAGTAGGGGGCTGTATAAAGGTCCGCACAGCAATTATAACCTAAAAAAACCTTTTCTATAGCTTCTTACTTAGTGCTATCGGTACTTCCGTGACGGGTACAAAAATAGAACGGATATAAACATATTTTTTTGAAGTGAATATTTTTTCGCTACGTTAGACAACGAAAAATATGAGCGCCTTAGAAAAAATCCCATACACATGTCATACATAGAATTTTAACTTAGTTCTAATTTTTCAATTGCCTACTGTAATCTTTAATCGCCCCTCTATCTATCATCCCCTAGGCTGCCCGTTTATTTTTAATTTACGCAATTTCAAATATTAAATATTTTGTACTTCGTAAGTAGAAGCACCTCTACATAGAGTAGGTAATAAGTACAGAGATTTATTGTTACCTATGTGTGTACAGCCGCGCACGGAGGAAGACAAGCTAGCGGGTCGGCTGGAAGTGAAACGCTATAAGCAGACCAAGGAGAAGCTGCGCCGCCGCCGCGAGCGCCTGCTGCAGCGCGCGCGCCGCCTCGCGCCGCACCACCTCAAGGTACCCTCGGCGTCACAAGTTCCACACTCTACACGTTCTGATTACGAGAACAACAGTGTCGTAACACATACAGATACTGAGAGATTATATGGTTAGCTAATAATGTGCTTGTAAATTTGTCATTTTACACGACCATAATTATAATTTATAACATTTAAATATAATAGTTCACTCTTTTATGTCTAATGGTTTATTTTTAATGAACTATTAAAATAATAGTTATCATAATTTTAGTGTTGCGATGGCATAATTTTAATTAGTCCCTGCATCATACATTATTTTTACTCTAAAAATCGGGATTATTATTTGAATGGCAACACTTAATTAGACAAAAGCGCTTCTGTCAGCTGCTGTCACTGGGTCAGATAAGTTTGTGGCACTATAACTAATATTAGCGCAGGATCGTATTCGCGTGTGGCCTCCTTCTGTGAGGACGTCATATCCCGGAAGGAAGCTGCAGAAAGACTCAGAGAGGAGTCAGCTGACGCTGATCCACTCCGCAGACTGCGATTAGGGGTCCGTAGGAGACGCTTTATGCAGCGCCTCCTACCACCAGTCATTCCTGGAGCCACGAGTTAAGGCTGAGTACCTGCATATATGCATTCGGAGCTAAATATATTAAATAAATTCTTAATATCAGATTCCACTGTCGATATTTTTACAATAAGTACAAGCCAATTTGTTAAGGTGTATACCAAATATTTTGAAAATATCGATGATAATATTTAAAAAAAAAAATTGTAATGTTTATTGTTATACTTATGTATTTATTTGACTCTGTATGTTTTGGCTATTTAGCTGTTAATACAAGTTTTCTTGTAAATGAAATATATAAATGCATACTACTATTCTGATCATTGTAATTGATAAGAAAAAATCGATTGTTTTAAAAAAAACATCGACATTAGTTTTTTTCGTGACATTTTGATATACATTTCTTTTATTATATTATTTATGTGCCTACATGATTCATCTTCAATTTAATTCTCGAATAGGCAATTATGTTATCATTTATTTTTTAATAATGAGGTATTTTTTGACCCAGTGTCGCCAAGTGGGATTGTCACGCTTATAGCAAAAAGTCTAGTCTAGGGGAAAACGGTTATTTAATTAATATAATATAATAATTATATATAATAATTTAGTTAAACAACTCGAAATATGTAACCAAATGTAGCATTTCATATATTTATTTATTTCAGTTTGTGGAGCTGGAGGACTCTGACAGCGACAGCTCGGGTTCGGAGGCGGGCAGCCCCATACCCTCGCCGGACGCGGAGGAGTCTGCGCGCCGCATCAAGGAGCAGTTCCGCAGTGGCATGGCGCGCGTCATGGTGCAACATCTCAACCCGTACCGCCGAGCGGACGCGCCCGTCGGACGCATCACATCCACCGCGGACTTCAAACATCTGGCCCGCAAGGTGAGTGGCCTGCTCTTTAGCGATAATAATGGCATATTTAATTAGTAAAATAATTTAATTTCTTGTCCTTAGTACATATCTACATGTAGTTAGCATGTAAGTACGGAACATCTTTTACTATATTTTTTAGTAGTTATTTTTGTTACAAATATTTTATCCAACTTAAAATATACTTTATATTTATATATTTAAAAGTCCTAACCAAAAACTATAAATTTCAATATCTCGAAACTCCTGAGTTTGTCGCAGTTGTTTTTTTATGGCAGTAGTTATTAATATAATTCATCTATAAACGTAAAAAAAATGCTGCCGTCAAGAGATTTACGAGAAAAAAATTATATTGATAATTTTGAAAATCAAAATTTGACACATTATAGGCAGTAATTATTACAGTTTTTATGGATCAATAGGCACTTGCCCTTCTATCATATGCATGCATATCATAACACTACAATCATGTGACACTACAAGAAATGAGTAGAACCGTTTTTATGGTATGTCATTTTCTCGACTTTTCGAATATCTCCAAAACTGTTACAGATAAAACTATGGGAGTTTTATCTGAATCTGAAAAAAAAGAAACGGACAGTCATCTGGACTGCCGATAGAAGTGAAAACTTAGAACTCTGTTTTATAATACTAGCTTAGGAAAACTACGTATAGCTTGCTTGCTGACAGGAAAATTCACATTTTTCCCAATTTTAACGTATAAAAGAGTTTTCTCTTAAGAAAGAAAGATTGTAGATCGAGATGTGAAAGGAACAGCTACACATTATCGTAACTAAGGTGGTGGTAAGGTAACTAAGGTAAACTAACTCGCAGAACTAACACAGTGTTAATATTCGCAGCTGACCCACTTCGTGATGCTGAAGGAGCTGAAGCACTGCCGCACTGTGGAGGAGCTGGTGGTGACCGACTCGGTGCGTGCCAAGGCCAAGACCTTCGTGCGCAAGTACATGACTAAGTTCGGGCCCGTCTACAAACCGCCGCCCGACGAGGCTGACTAGTACGACCTCACGCGGCTCAAGGCCAAGATATGGAACATTCTAGGATGAAAACCTCACGTGTCTCAAACATGAGCTCATATGTGCCTCAAGGCCGAGATATGAGCATTCTAGGATGATTAAGACCTCACGAGCCTCAAGGCATAAGGTCATATGTGCCTCAAGGCCCACATATGGAATATTCTAGGATGAAGACCTCACGTGTCTCAAGTATGAGGTCATATTATGTGCCTCAAGGCCGAGATATGGAACATTCTAGGATAAAGACCTCACGTGTCTAAAGGCAGTGCAGGTCTTATATGCCTCAAAACCAACAAATGGATCATTATAGGCTAGTATGTGTTAGATCAATCTAGGCGAAGCTGGCCCTCTCATAATAAAGAGAGTGAAGTGACATCAGCGGGCCTTTTTCGTCCAAATTACATTACAGTGTGGCAAGTGCATTTCAGACTCGATTCATTTACAGTGAGTGATAGTTTACAGACAGAGGTGTAGTTTCCTCTAGTGAGATTTGTCACAGTATCGGTAGATCTCTAATACAACGTCAATTAAAATAAGAATAGAACTGGAGTTACTCAATATTTAAATAGTGTGCGAATGACCATACAATGATCAAAATTATGACCCCCAAAATCCTTGACCAATGCCTGTAACTTATGATATATCTGAATTCATGTAATCGTTTATAATGATCGCTAACAGTTAGTATTAAGATAGACAAACCTAATATTTTTTGTAGTAAAACATCGGGTGTTTTGTTTAGAAAAGAATAACAACTACAGTGTAGCAGATTTTGCTAATGTGATACATATTATATACGGTAACCTAGTTAAAATGTATTATTGTCATCGATATCGCGCATTTATATTATCATTTAAATTATGTATTGTTTTATAGTTGGAATACTCGTCTTATTTCTTACCAAATGGATTATTAGTAGCTACTACTGTTGTATCGAAATTTTCACTCGCTAAACAACTACTTGAATGGATTCTACCTAATGATGCGACTCGAGTCACTCGAGTAAGATTGGTCCCTCACTCGAGTTATACTCGAGTAAAAATGTCACTCGAGTGACGAGTTCTCTCAGCGACTCGAGTGTATTCGGCGACCCGAGTGTACTCGTCGCAAGTTCGCTCGAGTAGGATTTTCTTCACTCGAGTACGAGTTTGACAAACTGACTCGAGTAAAAACATGACTCGAGTCGCATCACTAATTCTACCGTACTAACTCGACGTTTCAGGCACGTTTTATTGCGATAGACTCATTTTCAGTCCTTCAACGAGTGAAATTCGCGTAAATTCACGAAAGCAATATGTTTACTGTAAATATAGGCTGGTGTGTATATTCCCTGATAATTATGTGCGTTTATTAAAGTTATGTGCGTTATTATGTAATATATGAAGCAAATATTATGATTGAATGTTTTGAATAATTTCATGATTGAATGTTGTGTGTGGACACTCGAATGATATTTTAGTGTATTTAAGTGCAGTATTAACTAACTGAATTAGTTTATAATGATTTTATTTATATCGGATGTGTGCCCACGTGTTTTTAGCTCTAAAGCTGGTAAGAAGGAATTTATGTTATATGCAATTATGTCAATGTGTACATTACATTTTGCAGTTTCTTCCTATTTCTGCTGTGAAGTATATCTAATTACACGAGTGGCTTTTGCCTTAGTGGGACGTTATGTATAAATATCACCATGATTTTTCAGTGCGTCTTCATTTTAAAGACATATTTATAATTTTTGCATGTTAAAGTCTCAGCAATTCCTTATAACATTCATGCACTCAATTCGATCCTAGCTAAGACTCTGATTGGTGTTGCCATATTATAGTAATACCATCCCTTTATTTTAGTACGCAAAGGACATTGGCAATAAAAATTCTTGCGGGGATTTGTCCAGGAAGTAATACATTCTGCATTCTAACCATAGATTTAGAATGTACTAGATACACAATGTCAGAACAGAAGCGAGACAAAAATAATATTTGACAAATGTCAGAATTACTACAAAAGCACATACATGACTTTGTCATTAGTATGTAATCGGGTCGCTATGGCCTCGTACTCGCGTAAAATCTCATATGTACTTCATCTACTGTCGCTTTTCTTTTTCGATGATTAGAACTTATTTTAAAGTCTCGGTCCCACTCTTTGTACATCTGTCACGTAGTGAAAACAATTCTAAATCTGTGATTCTAACAATATTTTTTCATTGAAAATGACAATTTCTAATGGAACAGTCTAATGTATGGAAGTTTGCCATTGTCCTTTACTACTAGTAATGCGTAATAATCTTTAAAAAGTTAAGGTTTCTCCAAATGAAAATTGCAAAATAATGATAATTTAATTCACCCTCACATTATGTAAGTAGATATTCCTATTTTGTTATACCATCAGTATTCCTGACTTTCGTTATGCTAATCATTACACATGACCAGGTGCCGCGCACACATGGGTATAATTAGAGAGAGAGCATTTCCTAGACAAAAGGGACCGTCCACGAAAAATAGAGAAAGTATTGTAACTGTCATATCAGCACCCTAGTTGTTCAATTTGGACATTAAAACGGCTAAAAATATAAGAATGACAAGAATAAATAATTACGTGTTACTTAGTTACTAGGTTGCTTAATAAATAGGTATAATACCCGAAAAGTGCTCGTTCTAGCCACTAGCTGGCGTCTAGCACGGTCTCTTTAGTTATCTGCAGTTATGATTGACTAAATAATCCATTTGAGTAAAAGAACTGTCTTTGTTGTACAATGAGCGCTGAATGGGCGACATCCTATCAATATGAACTTAATTTATTTCCAAAGAATTTTACGACGGAAAGTTGATGTATTGTAGTTGACTGTATCATACAACAATTTTATTTTGGTGTTTCAAACGTGCGGTGTGTTTTGTAAATATTGTAAATAAAAGTTATAAGTGATTCGGTTTGAGCGATCAAACGCATGTTTACTTGTTTTAGCGCGCGAGGGTAGCTGTTGTACAATATTGAATGAGATCGGTGACGTCAGAACAAATAAATTTATTTCTTATAAGTCGCTTTGTTTCATTGGGTCGCCGGTCGCTGGTCTGGTCACTTGGCGCTCTCCACATACTCTTTACATTTCTTAGCATTCTCCGCCATTTTGTTGCATTTGTCGCTGTTCTTCCATTTTGGACAGCCCTGCAAAATTTAAAAAATATTGTATGTATTATTCCTCAAGATTTTTTTATGTCTTATTATTAATATAAATGCGAAAGTTTGTATGTGTGTTTATCTTTTCAAGTACAAATTAACATCAACGTATTTGAATATACAGACAATGATTACATTGCAACAGCGGGGACAGCTATTAATTATAGAGAGGATCATTTTTCAATTCAAATCTGGTATATTGAGAGATATGTAAGTAGGTATGTCCTTGTCATGTTGAGCCAATACTTTTTTTTGATGCATTGAAAATGCTTTTAGGCATCGTCCAACCGGTTCTTGAAAAGCCGGAAGGGTGTGTCGGACTCGGCACTGGGCCCCTACCGACTAAAAACCACTGCGAGAGCCTCCGGCCGCTGTGTTTGATTACCCCGGATCTATCAGCTACAGGGTAAATGTCGATCCAACACTGCTGTAATACCACTGTCACAACTTGCTTGTGGTAAATTTACAGAAGCCCAACGTGCGTGTATTTATTAATTTATGATCGTTCCATTTACGAAGGAGCATGACTACATTGCCCTAAAAAGTGATATTATGTAGTGAGCACTTACCAAGTTAACATTAACAAATATGCATGCGAAAAGATCAGCCGCAGGGCATTCATTTTCCTCCGAATAGGTCTCGAACTTGTGATCCAGGCAGCCGTCCTGTATCTGCTCTACCATGCCCTTTTCAGCGTGTTGAGATTTAATGATTATTTCAAAATTTTTCCTAACAGCATCTTCGTCTATGTTGTGACCTTTCAGCACGCCACGCTTGTTCAAGAGACACTCGAAGTTTTCGCACTGCAGAAAATAACAATAATGATAAGCCTACCTGCTTTTTGAAAAGCAGTCGTGAACCCATTGAGTGCGGCGGACGCCGATCGGCGTTTTTTTTCTTTCTTTCCAGGTGCGACAGACGCCGATCGGCGTCAAATTTTAAATGAGTTTAGTTTCTTCAAGAATCCAAATTATTAAAAATTTCTGCGAAATAAACGTTTACTTTTCCTATAGCTACGAGGTACTGAGCATAGCTTCTGTGAAATCATCTCTTCGAAAATTCAAATATTATTGATAAATTGCGGAGGACGCACATCGGCGTCTACCAGGATTAGTAACATTTTATCCATGATGCTTTTAAATTTTTTATATGCACATTTTATTTGTGCAGATTTAAACATTTAGAGGGTATTTTATACTTGATTTATGGATAGACTTGCGAGTTACTTGCGTGACTCATTTCTATATATGAATATCAGTGTTTGACGAGTAAGATAAATTTACAGACCGGCGTAAAGTGTTAGCTTGCTGTCGCGTTTAGTGCGGTGTGTAAGTAGCCTGTGGCCCATTTAGGAGGGGGGAGTGGGGCAACGCATCCATATATAAACTATGCGGATTTCTATTGGCGTCAGTAGTCATGAAAATGGCTCCGACTGCTCGTTCGCTATTTTTTTATTATTTTTTTTATAGTACAAGAGGTTGCACTATAAAAAAATAGGTATTAAACTATAGAATCTGTTATTGAAGATGAGATTTCTATTCTGTAGTAGTAGCACTTGATACCGGCGTAAAGTGACAGCGTCGCTGTCGCGTTTTGTGC
>LUGF01028163.1:22004-51471 GCA_001625245.1 Calycopis cecrops | reverse complement strand
ACGACAAAGTTGTATATGCGTTTTTTCAAAAATGTATTATATCTCAAAAACTAATAATGATATCTCGAAACAATTTTTGTTGAAAAATTCTATTGAGATCGTATAATATATTTTTTAGATTTCTCACTGTCTTATTTTAAAAGTTAGGACACTCATTTTCCACTTTGGAAGCGCACATCTTTCAAACAATTAATTTTGCCGACGAAATGGTACAGGTTGGATGAAAAAATAATTTAGATTCAGTTCTATGTATGGAGTGCCCCCATTTATTTTTTAATTTATTTATTTTTATTCGATATTAGAATAGCGGTTAACAGAATGCATCAACCTACAAAGTTTCAACTACGAAGGCCTAAGTAATAGAACCCTAAAAAGACAAATGTTAGCAGGGGAAAAAGGTCCAAACACTACGCTACACTTGAATCGGATGCTAGTGACAAACTTTTATGATAATATTAGAACACAAAGATAAAGTTCACGCTCCAACACCGCTCTATCTTTTCATCCAAGAAATCTCTACGAAGGGAAATGTGAACTCTGACTTCTGTGGGTAAGGGAGCACGTGAATTGGGAACATTAACAAGGGGTTTTATTTTGTCTTCTGGAGAAATGTTTGGCGAGTTCCTTTACATACAAGCCGACTAAACTCATACCTAGGCAGTACCTACACACTATGAGAAGGGCATTTGGTTTGGCGGAAGAAGCAATATTTTTTTACCACTCATGGTAAGCTTCCTTCAGCATTTTGTTAACATCTAGTTTGCAACAGAACGATATAATTACAATCCTAGATTAGTCAGTACAATCACCCAAATTAAGCATATCTTTTAAAGCCCATCTCTCTGTCTGAGAAAGACAGAGGGAATATCTCGGAAGCATATGGTTGAAATTGAAACTTGGATACCAACTATTGTTGCATATATGTAGTAATCGGGACAATATTCCTTAACTTGATTTTGATAATCTCGTCATGCAAATTCTTTACAGATGTGATATTTTTTATTTATATTAAAAATTTTGTAATATAAGTATTAACTTTACTTACATTGATTTTTTTTATGTAACACTATTGAATTACTAAATAAATTGACTTAATGTAAACAAAAAGTGGTAGTGCCACACTGCATGCTTGCATGCAGCCGAATTGGGCCGGCACGACCGGGGAGGTACCTCTCGCTTACACAAGACCGGCGTAAAGTGACAGCTGTGCTGTCGCGTTTCGTACGGTGTGTAAGTAGCCGGTGGCCCATGAAGGTGGGAGGAGAAAGGAGGGCAGCGCATTTGTATAGTCTCTATGCCGTTGTCTGTGGGCGTCGGTAGTCATGAAAATGGCTCCGACTGCTCGTTTGCCCATATATGAATATATTAAAAAAAAAAAAAATTAACTGCCTAAATATCACTAGAACATGTTGAGCACGTAGTGTATTTGTTTATTTTATTATTAGTGAAACTAACGTAGTTGTAATTGTTGCATTCACAACTACGGTAGTTTCAGTAATAGCATAAGGAGCTGTGACGGCACCAACCCAACGTGGTTTGTAGCTCTCCTGAGCCTAGCTATTAAGAGCCTTCGCATATTTAGTTGCGAATGTTTGTCACCGCATTCTCGTGGATCTAGGTGCTAACGGATGAGCAGGAAGAGCATCGGGATGTAGTGGACATGGGAAGACATTATTGGCTACCCAGATCCACCTACCCTACACGTCCTAAGATGTCCCGCTCCGGGACATATTTAAAAGCGTTCCCAGCGAAAAAAAATACTACAAAAAAATTACATATATAGAAGTAGCGACAGCTCTGCTCTCTACTATTTTAATTATTATATTATAGAAAGTGAAGATTTAGATCATTTGAATAAATTATATTATATTAATGGCGCTTGCACGTCTGTTGTTGCCTCCAGAACTCCTGCCTGTTTTCCAAAAATCGCAACGCCTCTTCCGCTTGCTTCATCACTACGTCGTTTTTTCTGTCGGCGATCGCTAAATTGGGATTTTTCAAGAGGTTCTCTAAATAAATTTTATCCGACATGAGTTGTCCGAGTACGGGTCTCGACTTCGCAGTCGAATGCTTCGTTCCTCTTTGCACTTGCTTCACAGACCCGATAGTGTTTTCAATAGCCTCCTAGAATTGAAATAAAGTCATTAAAATTGTTCACACGTTTTCATTTTTTTAATTCAACTCCCCCATGAGCCACACGGTTACTAGCCACTAGGTTACTAACACACATTTTTTATAGGGGCAAATGAGCAGTCAGAGACTTTTTCAAGATTTTTTCGGGGTCGGGGCCGTTTTCACGACATCTATAAACATACGCATGGAGATTACATATACATTGTGCTATGCTATACTATGCGTTGCCTTCCTGTCTCCCTCCCTACATGGGTAATCTGAAACTCACAACGCACTAAACGCGAAAGCGCAGCTGTCTCTTTACTCCGGTATCGTGCGAGCGACAGGCATCTCCCCGGTTGTTCTGGCCCATTTCAGCTGCAATAAACACTATCACTTGGGTGCACTAGCTCTCCCTGACACTTTGACCAACTCATCAGTCCATCGAAAAAAAAAACAAAAACTCCAGTACGTAGCTACGTACTACCAAGCTTGAAAGGTTCTCGAGAACCTTGAACATTGGAAGGGCGTCTTAGTACATCGACTGACAACTGTATTAGTATAGAATAGTAATTATTATCTTACTTGAGCCTTTTGGACACCCAGTCTAAATTGATTGAGATCCGGTCTGTCACGAAGTCCCCTGTGATAGTGGACAAGACTCATCTCGAACTCTCCGCAGTAATATAGAGCTTCAGCTTTCTGCAGCAGCGCCTTGGCGTGCTTTGGATCCAGTTTCAGCGCAGTTTCGGCATCCGAGAGCGCTTTGTGCGGCTCTCCCAAGAGCAAGTAGCATTTGCTACGCGCTACGAAGGCTGCTTTCTCTTCTGGTGCTAACTCGATGGCCTGAAAAATAGAAAGAAGGTTTTGGTTAGATTATAAAATAACCAAGAGTATTTTATAAACAAGGCGATTAGATCAGTAAAGTTTGTTTAAAGTTTGAACGTTTTTAACGCGTAATAACTTGTTGTATTAATAAATAAATTCTTTTTGTATATTTCTTTATCCACCTAGTACTTTTTATTTGATCTGAGCTACCTAGTGACAAAATAATTATTCCTTTAACATTAAACATACATCTATCAAATAATTTATGACAGTAAATTATATCATCAATTAGGTATAATAATAAAATCATTTCATCAATTTTCATACGAGTACTTACTTAACTACTATAATAGTAATTTACAAAAAGTATAACAATATTCTTAGACTAATTTAGTAATGAATACCTTATTAACAAACGATAGGGCAGTGCGGTATCGCTCCCTCATCATTTCTGCTCTCGCCAGGGCCAGGAGCGTGCCCGAGTCAGCCTCCGCCGGTATTTGGAGTGCGTTGCTTCTTTCTGTTTTGTCCTTTATGTTTAGCGATAGCTTTATATCCTTGGACCCCATCACCACCGCTGCAGCTCTATCTTTATCAGTGTACAATTCCTCCTCACGTCGTCTTCTTTCGCGTTTCTGTCGACGTCTGGTCCTCTTCTTCTCCGGCTTCGCTGATTCCCTTCTGAGGGATGCTGAGAGCTTGTCCTCTTCGACATTAGAATCCTTATCAGCGGTCGGAGGTGCTCGCTTACTGATCGAAGCTTTGGGCACGGGGACTTCGTCGTCATCGTCGCCGATGCCAACTCTTACAAAGCTTTGAAGGAATTCAGAGTCCTTAGTGGGTCCAAGAATGGATCGTATTTGAGCTTTAGCGTTGTCTTCGCTCTCCGTCATTTTTGTGAAAACCTCGCGAGTGCTACTTATGAGGTTACGTAACGCAGCTGGTAGGTGTGTGGAAGCATCGATAGCGACGCCCGGAACTCCGTCGCTATGGTGATATTGTGCGCAATGGTGTTTACACACGACACACACACGACCATTGCTTATTCGATGTCATAAACTCAACCAATAAATATAAAATCATCAACTTACAAATAAATAAAATACAATTAAATTCATGTATTTATTTATTTAGATATTTTACAACTATGATATTACGATTAGTTATTAAGTCATGTTAATTCTTATTCCTCCATGTAAATGCCGCAATACGTATTTCCTTCTAGCGCAGGATTTAGACTACTGGATAGTGAGTGCCTGGGGCGCCTACTATGCATTCTACGGCCGTGGCGTTCCTATCAGTAAAATAGCTTCACTTACAGTAAAATAGCATCGGTATCTAGATTAAATAGCGGCCAAGTATGAGTTTACTCGCAAAAGTGAGTATGAACATGGCGACTTTAAAAGTTGACGAATTTATATTAGTTTCTTTACATTCATTAGATATGAAACGATTTCCAAATTTAATTTTTTTCTGTGTGTAAATTATAAGTGTACCTACATAGTAATTTCTTGCCAAATGTCATGTCTTCGTTGACAGACGTTTAAAAAAAGGGAAATTAATCCTATAAGTTTCCTTCCGTTTTTGCATTGGTTTTGCGGAACCCTAAAAATATTAAGTCATAGTTACAGGAATTTTTTAAACTGTTTTTTGTGAACGGCGTCACACGTTTCTAGCAATTGCTTTAATTAAATAAGAGCTTTCTTTTTCTTGGATTATACTATGTCTGAAAACAATAGAATTAGAATTTAAAGGAAAGAAGGAATAGTTTATTTGTGAAACATTACATATACTTTGACCCTAACTCAAATCTATTGATGCTGTCCCAAACCCAACAAAGTAGAAGTACCTCAGTGTTCATTTAGTTTCTTGTGCCTATTTTTTAAGGAATAATTTGAAGATTATTTTCAATCATGTATCTACATATCGTTTTGTAACTTATATCTCGCACCAAGGTTCTAACTTTGTCATTTGGGTTTAAGATCAATTATACAGACGTCTTAGATGAGGCCAATCAAACCGATGGGCTTCACTATGTGCCTCTATGTGTAATAAATGCATATGCGAGAATGGAAATCACAGTCTATTGCACTATCTAGAAGTTGTTCGTTGTTTTTTTTTTTTTTTGTTTTTTACGATATAGGAGGGGCAAACGAGCAGCCGGAGTCATTTTCATGACTACCGAGTACCGACGCCCATAAACATCCGCATAGAGGCTAGAGGCTATACAGATGCGCTGCCCTCCTTTCTCCTCCCACCTCCATGGGCCACCGGCTACTTACACGCCGCACGAAACGCGACAGCACAGCTGTCACTTTACGCCAGTCTCGTGTAAGCGAGAGGTTCCTCATCGGTCTTGCCGGCCCAATTCGACTGCATGCAAGCATGCAGTGTGGCATTGCCTCTTACCAATATGGTTGTCTCTGTTGCACGAGAATTCCTCTGAGGACGAGGTTTCCGTGCCCTTATGGGGCTGCCTAGCTGACGCAGTGTCCTGACGAGCCCCACACACCACCGGACAAAACCAGCACCGGCGGCGTCGCGTATTTCTTGTTTCCCGTATCACCAAAAAATTGAATAGCATCTTAGGCCCCACTTTTTCTCGTCATGTCCATACAACTCGAAATATTTTTAGACTTAAGATGGATCCGGCCAGGTGCTCTGTCCACGGGTTGAGAGCATTTTTTATCAACGCCACTTTTCGAAGATATCAATGAGCAGATGGTTAGTCTATTTTAGGGTCTAAGACACCATGATTGAAAATAGATAATCAAACCTCTGCAGCGCCGGATCCTTGATAGGGGCTTAGGGGGACAGCAGCCCCGGGTCTCGTAAAGCTTATTATTATTAATTATTATTATTAATTATTATTTAATATTAAGGGCCTTAAGATCATTTTTGTACTTATAAAAGGGCCACTTCTCAACATCAAGTTCTCCAAGCCCTAAAAGCTTAATCCGAGGTCGAATCCTTACAAACTACTTTAAAATGCTTTTTTCTTACCTTTGCTAGGGTAGCCAGAGCTCGTTCATAGTTGCCGTTCTTGAAGTGGCCGGCTGCTTCATCTCTGTACTTCTTGGCTTCCACCTGGTTGTCGTGCAACGGCTCCGGTTCTTTGTTACGTCCCATTCTGTTACTTGGTTAAGATTTTGTGCGACTGAAATTGAAGAAAAAAATATTTCAATTAATTAAGGGTGTAATTTGACGACCGGTTGGCTCAAAATTTTTAACGTGGGGGTATGATACGGTTACTCCAAAGGTTGCGGATTCAAATCCCACTAATGCGAGGGATGTGTATTTGCCTATAATACGTTTTTATTATGTATTTCCATTGTTTAGTATCCGTAACACAAGTCCTTAGACTAACGTAGTATGATAAAATTAAACATAATATAGAAATAGCGATTCAAATCAGCCAGATAGTCTCTACTAAGAAAGTAGTAAGAGGTAGGTTATTTTTTTCGAACGACCAGGGAGACATACATATGATGCCGTCTTAAAAATCATGGCTATAGAACTACTGTCGCAGTCCGTGAGGTGAGTAAGTAGCAGGCACCTGGGTACGGGGTGAGGCGTCGATGGCCACAAAGTGGCTCCGATTGCTTCCTCCTATGCAATATATATGATATATATTACATATATATGACCCGACAGACGTTGTCTTGTCACTGGAAAATACTACTACTAGTAGTTTCTATGCCAGGAAAGCATATAAAGGCTGTAATAGTAATAATAGTATAAAAAATGTTTTAATTGCGTATGCAGTGTTTTGTCTAAATTGAAGTCAATGCCCATTAAGTATTACCATACACTTCAAACTCTAGTAAAGTAATCTAGTAAATATCATCTTGCTCGAGCTTAGGTTAAAGTCAAGAAATACATGAACTAATATTATAAAGAAGAAACATCTGACTGTTTGTTTGCGTTGAATAGCAAATAAGAAGTACCTACAATCAAAAGTAACCAACCAGTTTTAAAAAACAGCTAATCTTAGATTTTTTTATTCTAAAAATTATAATGTGTCTTATAAAATCATCCATCTGTATATCGCGGACACTGCGGAAACTGTTGAATGATAATTTGTTAACGGGCCTACCGCTCGTTCCCACCGCAGCTACTTTTGCCGATGAATTTAATAAGAACCACAATTAATTTAATAAGAAGAAAATAATATGAAGAGTCATTTCAAGTCATTCCAATTTATTGAATCAATATTAGAAGTCAATAGAAAAAAATATGATACAAGACAAAAGAGTAGTAGCAGTCTGGGATTTGACTAATTGGCATGATTTCTAAGAGTTTTATTGCATGACAACGACCACGATGCAATAAAATTATATTTAACCTTATAAATTGACTTCTAATACACAAAAAGAGATCGACAATTATTGCCATCATAAATACAAAGTCATTGACAAACATTTAGGGGCGTACTTTCGGGAGTAACGAAATACGATTTGTGTAAACACAGGCAGGGCCTGGCCGCATGATTGATGACTCCATTGCGGGCACCGACGTAATAACTCAAATACTTTACTTCTGTATGCCTATGATCAGATAAATTAAACTACCGTCCTATCGATTTTCGTGAGGAACGACGGTTATCGTGTTTGCCGGGTTTATCGAGATCATCAACGTTGCTTCACCCCTCTGTCTTCATCCGTAACCTATAACTCTATAACAGAATGTAAAGATAAGTTATTGGCCCTAGCTCCGAGATTTTCCAAGGTTCCGATTCAAATTTGAATTGTATAAATGCAATAAACATTGCCTTTGTCTTGGCACCAAATTCAATAATATGCCACTTTTCGAAATCATTAGCTGATACTTGTGATTATATTATTACTAGCTGCGCCCCGCGGTTTCACCCGCGTAACTTTCGATCCCGTGGGAATATCGGGATGAAAAATAGATGTTGGCCGATTCTCAGACCTACTCAATATGCTCACAAAATTTCATGAGAATCGGTCAAGCCGTTTCGGAGGAATATGGCAACGAAAACTGTGACACGAGAATTTTATATATTAGATTATAGACTGAATGTATAAAGAGCTACAGATTATTTTGCCATTTTTATTCATCGGTATTTTATAAACAGGTTAAATTATTTTGGAAATTTATTTTCTAATTTTCAGTTCCACGGTTTAGCTTTATTGTGACCGGAAGAAGAAAGTTAGTTAGTGAAAAAATTTAATTATAAGGAGATTAAGAGTATACAATTAACTTTAATTCGTAACCGTTAAGGAGCCTTACCTTCTATTATTAGTTCAGCGGCATGAGATGATAATTTCATGAAGTAGTATATTATGCAGAAGTTCGAATAATATTAGAAAGTACATATAACAACTCCTACGTGCATATTATATTTTTTTGATCTTATGTCGTTGGGATTGTAAGTGTTGACCTTATGGGACTTTATATCATCATCAACTCAGCGATTTGAAATGATCATATATAAGTAAGTATACCTACCATATTATGCAAATGTATTTAAAATAAAATTAAAAATGTAAAAACAACATATGCATTTATAAAATTTGAGGGTTTGGTTGGCCAAAAACGAGGTCAACCTCAAATTTTCTATTCCATCAGAAAAAACCCTTTCGAGCAAAAAATATTTTTGTAATTGGTCTACAATTGGCGGAATTATCGGTGAACATACAACGTACAACCTCCTTCTCCAAAGTAGGTTAAAACACCCTTTACTCAAAATATATAAATATATTCTACTCTAATTAATTTTCAACAACGTGGTATCAACTATTCAGTAGAGAATGAGAAAGACTAATCAGGAGCACTGCTAAGTTGACTACTTTTTTACCGATACGATTATCTATCCGAATTTTAATTAATTGTCTTAATAATTAAAGATTAATACTAAAATTATTATACAAATTCCAAATTTGTTACTAGAATTGTAAGATATTTTATTGCATTAGTTACTGAAAATTTTAATAGATTTAATTACATTTTCTATTATCGTCCCTACGCTAGTTAGCTTGATACCAAAAACATTTTGCAAGTTAGTTACAAAGGAATCCAAATTGCTTACCGAATGTCACGACAGTACCGTCTCGTTTGCAATCTAATGTAGTTAGTTACGTCACGAAGCTAATAAACAATTTAGTATCAGAGGACATTGGTATATTATAAATTATAGACCCTTGGCAGTCTCGAATAAACCTATTTCCAATAGTCGGGGTAAGAAAAGATTCCTTTAAAGATTCGACATTTTCTTTCAGCATGGTAATGAATTATGATTATCAGTTACCGCAATATTTTATTTCAAACGAGATTATAAATGTTTATTTATATATCACTCTTAAAATGAATGAGTTTTTCTATAGCAGAATGAAAGAGTCTACCCAACTAAAAACCGATTCTCTATTAATATTGGGGCGTCATGAGTTTTGACCAAAGTAAAGATAGGGATGCCTACATTAAGATCCATCGTTTACGAAAGTCGTAAACCTAATTAAGGCTAATTGGGAACGTTTAACAATAAAAAAAAAATTATTATATTAAATATAGGTCACTATAAAAATATAAATATATTTATTTCTTTATTTACTTTATATTGTTTTTAAACTATATTTACTACTTTATTAATACTGATGTCGGCGTCAAGCTTCGTTACACACACACACGCACACAATCTGTATAAGTTTAAGATGCCCCTTTCTGTTTAAAATATAGAGAGCCCCATAATAAACAGATACATAGACTGGAAATGTATGTATCTTTTTAATCTTCTAGTCAAGTCACAATGTTAGTTACCATACTGCTCGACTCTCCTCTACTTTACTACTACCCAAATTTTGTGTGCATATCGTTTAAGTCTGAGAATGAGCCATTAACTATTTTTCATCTTCATATTTCTACGGAATCGAAACATATGCGTAGCTAGTAATAGATAAAGCAATGTGCATATCATGATGGACATGTCACAGGGTATGCTGTATGATTTCATGGAAAAAGAATAAGAGCTAAATAAAAAAAAAATAAAGTACTAAAGCTCAAAACCTAATTAATAATAGCGAGTCTAGTTTAATTTTACATCGAATCCGCGTGAACTCGGAGCGTCTGTAACTTTGGCAATGGGCTAAGCCACATTACTGTTGAAAATTATTCATGCAACCGATTCAGTTTATGAAAAATCGTTGCTGTTTTCTTTTTTGATTTAACATAATGCAGAACAAATTTGCGCATTCTGTAATTCTATCATGAATCATAACTTTTAAAGAAAACATTTTAATTATTAATCAAAATTATTTATTGTATTTTATTTGCATGGTAGTTATATATAAGACATACCTACATATTACATAATAATAACGTGCATCAAAAAAAAAAGCATAAAACACAACTTCATGTAGATAATTTCACGCCAGTTTTATCTTCGGCAGAAGTATTTCCACAGTCGTTTCGGACCGATTCGGCAACTTTGCAACAATGTAACCTCTTACGTGGGTCACCCACGAGTAACGACATGACTGTGGGGTCGTGTATGCCATTAAAATATGTTTATAATCATCAGGAAACTGAAGTCCCGATGATATGTTTCGTTGGTGCTGTTCGAGTATGGGTTGTACCGGTGGTAGAATTTTGAGTTTTAAGTTCTTATCATTTAATCCCGCGAAAAAAGGGTGGTGTAAGTTTGAGGTCGATGTCTGCGTCTGCGTGGGTGTGTGTCTGTCTGAGACGTAGCTCTTTAATTAATGTATGGAACTATTTCGATGTACTTTTATTTCATTCGACAGCTGCCTTAGCAGCAGCAGCAGCTTCCTTACGGTGGACTTTAGTAGCACCTGATTAGCAGACTAAACCGTCGAGTATCATTATATTCTTACTATCACAAACATCGTCATATATTAATTATTTAACGACAAACTTATATAAGTTAAAATACTTTACGATTATTGTAATTTTGTACATTCTTTCAGGCAGTCATTTCATGATATTAAAAATTTAAAAAATAAATTAATTAACTATTCATTAGTCGTACATTTTAAAATGTAAACATTTATTTGCAAGTAAAACAATTTTGTCCATGTAGAACAATTTAATCAGAGCAACTTAAATGTTCTATTTAATTGTAAATAATATGTTGAAGAAAAAAACACTATCTACATATAGATATAATATGACAAAATTCGGCAAAAATATCTGTGATACATTAACTACAAAATTGTAAAGGAGTAAGTAAACCTGAAAAGTATTGGAAATTGCAGCATCGTTGCTGTTTTTGCTGATTTTGTTTTGTTACAATCATAAAGGAATACATACATATTTATTGCACATACACATGTTTTATTGCATATATTTTCACATATAAATAAAATGAAATACATGATGAAAAACACGCACACATGCACATTAAAATATTGAAAATATGATCTTACCAATTAATTAATTAATTCTTAACTACACCACAGGGAAAAAACAAAAACAGACTTCTATTTTAAACTTTTCTCAGTCGTTTTATAATTTAACATTGTTGTGTTGACCCAAAAACTTTAAACAAGCATGATTACTGAACGAATTCATGTTTGAGACTGGCCGGGGATGACATTTTAACGTTGTAATATCTAATTTCATTATTTTTGTGGAGGTAGTCACGGAATGGTTAGATCGCGTGATTAGCGGATCGTAACATATCCGATAGTCAATCATTTAGTATTAAGGCAGACCCTATATTTACTGATTAATGTTTTTAAAATCATTACGTTCTTTGTGATAGTTATGAAGTGTGACGTTTAAAACTAGTATTTAAAGGGATTTTCGCGACGCTAAGGTTAAAGCACCTGCACGGATAGGGATAACCGTAGCATTGCTACGTTGTCGTAGCGGATGATATACGTAGCATCTCTACAAATTAATACAAGTTTTAACGTAAATCAGGCTAAATTATATCACGTATATGTATGTTAAATAAAAAGTATTGGTTATTATCCTGGTCCTGTGTTATTAGGTACATGAGATGTAAATGCTCAGTGAACGACGAAATTTTCTGGGTAATAACTAAACGGTCATTGTACAATGGAAGCTATAGCTTCTACTAACTTCACGGGCGATTCTCTACTCGTGGTGGTGATCATCAAGTTCATGTTTACTTCTCTCCTCTCAAGCGGAGGAACACTGTAACAGTGGCGAGAGAGGAATGTTATTGTTGAGATGCACGCTTCCTTTCCCATCACTAACTCTCCGGGATACAGATCTCCAGATGCAGGAGCAATTTATGGTGCATCACGCCCGTACACTACGTCCTGAGCCATATGCAAATGAGTTAAAGATGAACCTTTATTCATCGATAGGCCCAGAATAATTAGAGCAGGAATAGAACACTTTAAAAGGAGTGAAATACAGAAGTTAATGCTATGTAATGTACCTTCATAAAGTATTTTGTATTTTGCAATTAACGATAAACAGGTTCAAGCAAAAATAATTGAACTGGTTTTATTCCCCTGTACTTCCTAATCGTAGAAATAAAAAAAAATACTGCAGTAGTGTGGACTACGCCGATACACTTTTTTGTTCGATTTACAAACAACCGGCGGTAACAACTGGGTACAAATAAGTCACGTCAATTTGAATTTTAGCTAAACTGCAACCATTTGATACAATGAGTTCGTTTCGTACCAGTTATGTTAAGCTATAAAGCCTTATTGCAACGGAGTAAGGCTTGTTTTTGTTCATTGCAACTGAGCAAAACAAAATGTTTGGTATTTGTGCACGCAACGTTGACATAACGGTAATTATAGCATTAGGGGTGGAATATTCAATGATGTTCCTCTACAAAATACTATTACTCATTTTGTGTGTATATCTGCATTAAAAAACAGGAACATTAGTTCGTGTATTTTTGCATGTGCATTGTGCATGCATGGAGTAACAGTTAAGCGCGGGAGGAAATTGCGTTTAAAGCCCACTTCAGATCATGGAAAAAGAGCTGGTAGACTTTAGGAATTTAGCGCGAAGTCCGCGAATTAAATTCTGCTGCAGATATTCGTCTGAACCTGAGAGTATTATATTGTATACATTCAGATCGCGCCTAATCCTCCTAGCGCCTTATGCACATCGTAAGCAGACTTTTGCGAATTTTCATGGCCGCTGATTTAAAAATGTTGCTGTAATATAAAAGTTGTTGTGCTGTGATTGACGTCTATGCGAAAATGCGTTAGTATTTAGCTAATAATAGATTTTAGCAAAATAATAACTCACAATTGAAAAATAATTAATCTAAAAAATCGTGTTAAGATCCGTACCGACGCGCGACGGTCCATAATGCATAGGCGCGCTCTACATGTTTTATATACTCTAAGGTCTGAACATTTCCTCGCAATAGTCCCCATGGAAATGCGGTAGAAGATGCAGCAAGCTGACAATTTAACTAGAAGGTTGGAAATAACTTCGTTAACGACGAGTCGGGTCGCTCTATAATTGATACTATCAAATGGAATAAGTTGATACTGCGGCTCGCGGACCGGAGGCGAGAGTAGAGGCGGTTCCGAGGTGAGTGAGAGGTCGCGTGCTGTCGGACTGTACCTTGTATAGTAACAGTCGATGTGCCCTAACTCCTGCATTTGAAGTGAGAGGTAGTGCCAGACTGCATGCTTGCATGCAGACGTAATGGGCCGGCACGACCAGGGAGGTACCTCTCGCATACACGATACCGGCGCGCGGCGTAAAGTTGCTGTGCTGTTGCGTTTCGTGCGGTGTTTAAGTAGCCGGAGGCCCATGGAGGTGGGAAGAGAAAGGGAGTGCAGCGCATCTGTATAGCCTCCATGCGGATGTATATAGGCGTCGGTAGTAATAAAAATGGCTACGACTGCTGTTTTATCCTGTTTTATCTATGACATAAAAAAAAATTCTTCGCTTCTAGGAGATCTCGAAACTGAATGCTGCTTGACAGGAATAGTTCCAGTGCTAGCCAGGTCATTTGGGAGATATTCTAAAACCTACGAGAACGAAGTCGGCAAAGGTTGTTTTACCGGCATACACGCAAACTTGTGCCTTGTATGGTTTAACTGGAATACTAGAGCGTTTTAATAACTCTATCACTTGAGGGTTGAAAAAATGAAAAAAAACTTACATTTCAGTGTCAAGGAATTTAAGCTTTTATCACCGTGCTCTTCCTGTTCTTTATGTTCGAGATAGCGTGATCACACGTGATTGAAAGTGAATGCCCTGGTTCAAAGTCAAGTTGGATGCAAAAGTCCAGAAGACCAGCCATCTCTTGGACAAACCAGTCATTGGTCTTGTGAAGTGATGGTAAAGAACGTATAGCGCGTTACCGGAGTTCTCACAAACCGCTCGAGGTGAGACGTGAATGGATGAGTCACGTCGGAGCAGGCCGACCCGGCGACCATTACGGCTATTTAATACAAAGCGTGAAGCAGGGCATTACCTCTGTGTACCAGGTAACTTTATGTAATGGAAGTACCTAATCAGTAATCATCATCATCATTATCATCATCAGCCTATTACATTCCACTGTTGGACATAGGCCTCTCCCATAGCGACGACGACATACGCAAAGCTGTGGGCAGGAAGTGGGGAAGGTTAGCCGAAGATTGAAGTACCTAATATGACACCAAAATGACTTTCGATAAAAATAAAAAACAATTTTTTTTTTATGATTTTATTTAAATTCAATTACACATATTAGAATATGATAATAACACACATGTAGCAAGACAGAAAGCATGTGTTGGGAGCGACAGCAACTATCATCAGAAAGTGTTTAACATGGTGGCGTGTTCAGTACTTAACAGGAGTAGCAACTTTTCTTTTATTATTTTTATGGACCTATACACCTTCATCGGATTGATAAGTGTGCTTATCAGGCGATGAGGTCGAAACGGGCCCGACTCCCTACACTTCCACAGATGGTAAATCCCGATGAGAATCTTTATAATAGCTATTTTAAATATTATCATGGCTTGAAAAATCGCGGGGTCCCTTATCCCAAGCAAGTAGCAAATGTGTGTACGCTTATAGCTTTAAGCATAGAATAAAAAGTACATACATTGTTGTACTGTGTATTCTATGTTAAAAAATAATTATGTAAAGAAATTCAGGTAAGAGAATATAATAACTAAGATAATACCTAAAATAAATGCATTGCTTTCAAATCGTTTTGAGCGAGCTTATAAATTATAATTAAATGTACGCTATTGTTTAATAAATAATTATTAAGCAGCGACTACACGCTACGGAAGTAAACGAGCTTATTTTTATTTTTAATAAAATATATTTAAATTGATAAATGACTATATCTAACACAGAGTATACTCAACACTTAGAATCTACCTGTAGTCTGTAGGTATCTGTCAGGTTTTTTTCACCGTATTCGCGTCACAGTATTCGCTACCAATTCTTGATAAATTTTATAAATTATAACAAATTCAATGTAAATAAATAAAATTCTACTCCAACTTTCTCCTTTCTAAGATTGTCTATGACAAAAAAGTAAGTCTTTTCCCATTAGTAAATGCTTTCCTTACTAAATATTACTATGAGTACATATTATCAGGTATTTTGACACTTGCTCGTATAGAAGTTCACTTTGGCATCATCGTGTTGGTCTGGCGTGTTTATGTCTCGTCCGGCGTGAGCACGATCTTCGGTATCGGGGTTCGGTTCCGGATGGACGTCGAGACGGACGACGCACGCGGATGTGGGCGTTTCTTCTGCTAAATAATAAAATATTTTGTTACGTTACTACATCTCTGTAGTGTGATGTAAGCATCGAGTAGAATGAAGACTTGGAACGTGTGACACATCGTCGTGGTATCCTAATTTGGCTGCAAAGTAGTATAACACTATTTTTTTTTTTTTATTTATGGTGTAGGGCAAACGAGCAGTTGTAGCCATTTTGATGACTACCGACGCCCATAGACATCTGCATAAAGACTATACAGATGCGCGGCCCCCCTTTCTCCTCCCACCTCCATGGGCCACCGGCTACTTACACACCGCACGAAACGCGACAGCACAGCTGTCCCTTCACGCCGGTCTCGTGTAAGCGAGAGGTACCGCCCCGGTCGTGCCGGCCCAATTCGGCTGCATGCAAGCATACGGCGTGGCACTATCTCTACTCTTTATTTCTTACAGATACAAGTACAATGTTTACCATTAAACCATATTACTATCGTAATGTTTACATGTTTTTCGTAAGAAGTAAGTAGTGTCAGTACTGCATTGCAACCGAGTNTTTGGCTCACTTTTATAAAAGAAGAGGATGGTTAAAGTTACGGAAAGGCTCTGACTTCTTGTTTGCCTTTTAAGATATTAAAAAAAAATGATGTAGTTCTATGAAACCACGAAAGCTATGCTAGCTATGCTAGCGAAACTTATGTTTGATCTAAATGCACGTCACCGATGGACCAAAAAGAAAACAGTAGACAGTCACAGGGACCGATAAAAAGTGAACTTGTATTGAGTAACACAACTATGTTCACTCTCCTGTGCTACGTACGTTGACGGCGCGAACTTATAATTTTGTTTCCTGTCCTAACTCCACTACATAAATTTTCACTTCAATAATGTTAAGGCGTCACGTCATCGGTTTCACTTTAAGCAGGACAACTCACAGTCACCTGTCACGTACTGACACTGTAGCATGCCACAAGTTGTGCCCTGTTGCTGATAGATCCGGGGTACTCCAACATAGCGGCCGAGGGCTCTCGCAGTGGTTTTTAGTCGGTAGGGGCCCCGTGCCGAGTCCGACACACCCTTCCGGCTCACCCAGAGTCGGTTGGACGGTGCTTAAAAGCATTTTCCCGGCGTCAAAAAAAAAATGCCACAAGTGGGCACGCCGTCCGCGCATCCTGCAGGCCGATCGCGTATCCGCGGCGATACAACCACTCTCCTGCGCTCCCGAGCCAAGCCTACGTAGTCACCTGAGACCGTAACAGTTACGTTACATGCTACTCGACAACAGTTACCTTGGATTCCGAAACAGTGGACAACTTCCTCCTGGAGTGCGCGCTCATGGACCTCTTCCTCTTCTCCTCCTGCACGGTGCCGTCCGCGCTGGGGGCGCTCTTCCTCCTCCTCACGGAGGACTCGCTCCTCCTCCTCCCCGCCTCGCCCTTCCTCCCGGCCTCGTTCCTCCTCCCAGCCTCGCTCCTCCTCCCGGCCTCGCTGCTCCTGCGCGGCTTGGCCTGCGCCTGGCGCGCCGCGTTCTCGCGTATGATCTGGTCGGCGCGCAGGCACAGGATCTTGGCCGCCTCCTTGTGGTACTGCAGCGCTAGTTCCAGGTCCTGGCGGGACAGCGCGAACAGGCTCGAGTACCCACGAGATCTGGTAGAAAAATATGTAGATACAGAAGTGTCTCCGACTTGACTATTTTTTAACCACCTCAACTACTCTTACCAGATATAAGGAAGAACTGGAAGGCAGTTTTTGCATTTTATTGCAATTTTACAGCAAGTAGAAGAATTCGCCATGTAATTTTCTATGATTTAAATAATACAGTCACTATTATAAAACCAGTTTCGTTTGCATATATAAACAACCTAAGACCTAGTAATAACTGTGGTCTGGTGTCGGCGAGTACCTGACGGTGGCGGTGCGGTGGCGCAGCCCCGGCAGACCCAGCAGGCTGACCTCCCCGAACACGGAGCCCTCGCGCAGGCGCGCCAGCACCTCCGACTCATCCACCGACATCACCTGCCACGGAAAAATGTCAAGAAAGAAATAATGAATAACAATCAGCTGCCCCCCTCGGTATTTCCGGACCGATACGACCTAGGGATCTTCAAGAAAAGAGCTCATTCCTTCCTCAAAGGTCGGCATCGCATCTGTTAGACCTCTGGTGTTACGGATGTCTGTGGGCGTTGGTGATCACTTTAAATCAAGTGACCCAACTGCTCGTTTGCCTCCTATGTTATAAAAAAAAAAATCCAGTGCGTAGTCAAAATAGTTACAAGCTTCACATATACCCAGTTCTCTTTGTAGGAGACGTAACTTGGAGTATCAGATGATCGGTAGGTGTTACTCACGTACAACTCGCCGGTCTTGACGATGTACATCTGGTGTCCGACGTCCCCGCGGCGCACCACCACGTCCCCCGGCAGGTAGGACACGGGCCGCAGCTGCAGCACCAGGTCACGCAGCAGCGAGTCCGAGCAGTCGCGGAACAGTTGCACCTGGCACGTTTGCATGTGTACAGGGGTTTTTTAAAAAACAACAGGCACACAGATATAGATGGTTTATATAGATTAGCCTGCATCTTTTACAACCACTATTGTTGTACGACTTTTGACATAACTCAATAAAATAATTTTAATTTATTTATTATGTTTTAATCTACTGTGGTGATATGTGCAAGTTCCAATCCCGCATAAGTGGACAGCTTGTACACAACCTGGGCCACGGGTTTATTGACCTTATCTTGCATAATTAAGTAATTACATGATGCACTTATATAACGCTTGGGAGATAAAATTAATTCATATTTATTTTTGTATGAAAAAAAATATCGAATTATGAAAAGTCGCAGTTATGGTAAACGATGCTATAAATACTCTCACACTCATAAGGACGTGTACTGCTATTTTATCTGAATTTCTAGTTAATAGCCTGAGACAAATAATGTATTATTGTTTATTACTACGCCCAAATGTACCTTAATTTAATAATCTTTCTTTAAATTAAAAATTACATATAGTGTCATTCAGAAACATAATTTCAAAAAAACTTACCTTACTCAGAATGTTAATATGGACCTCGAGAGCTACATCGCGTTTCATGTTGTAAGGTAAGGAATTAAGTATTTTCGATTCATCTGTAAGTAAATAGAAATAGCCCATAGATATAGAATATTTACATAGGAATAGAATCACAGAAACACAAGCAAATAGAGAGGACAATTCGTGTAAGTGAGGAAATGTTTTAGATACGGGTTTCATTCAAACACTTCAAAATGATTACAAAAATTCAAGCTAAATGGAAATGATTGCAACTGTGAGTTAGTTTGGATCCTAACAATAATTATAGTCCCGTACTAAAATTCTCAATTCAGGTGGATAACAGAAATATTCTATTTAAATAAATTCTCGATGTAGGGTTGGGATAACACATCTGTGACGACTCTATAAAATTAATTGAACCTCATAAATGAAGAAAGAAAAGAGAAAAGGATCTGCGATACACATAACATGAGTTAGGCGTGTGAGTCCTCACCGAAGCACCTCTGCTGTCCCCAGGTGTAGGAGAACCAGCAGGTGATGCGGCGCTGCAGCGACGACGGCATGTTGAGGCCGCTCAGGTAGCGCCGACAGCCGTCCACGGTCTTGCGGTACTCCGTCTGTGGGATGACGAACATATTATAAGGTCATAATAGTCAGTTACTATAATGTAACCGGTAACCCAACTGTACAAGCATCGCTGGTTCAGATACGCACAACCAGAGATTGTTAGAGGTGCCTCCTTCACCCAATTCCCCCCATTTCGTTGGATCGTTTTCCGAAAAAGTTTTGGAACGTTTTTGAGATGAAAAATGCACTCGCTCTATAGAGTATGCTATCTTGGTCCGATTGGAGTTATATTGAATATACCTACTAGTAGATGGATACTAGGATGAGGACTACTAGGATATAAGTTTTAGATGTAGCTGACGGGATTAGTGCGGTAGTCATTTAGCTAATGTCTAATGTACAGCAACATGCATTATTTTTATGATATAGGGGGCAAACGAGCAGGTGGTTAGTGACTACCGCCGCCCATAGACATCCGCAAAACTAGGTGTCTTGCAGACGCGTTGCCGGCCTTTAAGGAAGAGGAATGCTCTTTTTTTGAAGATCCCTAAGTCGTATCGGATCAGAAATACCGAGGAAGGCAGCTGGTTCCATAGTACTGTTGTGCGCGGTAAAAAAATTTGCCTCCCATTTAATAAAATGTCACCTACTCCACTGTTTTAAGCTCCGATATACCTGGGTATATCTGGATGCTATCGCAGTCATAACTCACCCTCGCCCTGGTGGCCGTGGCGATGATGTCCCGGATCTGGCCGATGAGCAGCGCGAACACGAACACTCCCATCAGCCATGCCGCCGTCATGAACAGGTACTCTATCGTGTTCTCCGGCTTCGGGTTTTTACCTGCGAACGACCAGAACATTGTTGGAAAATAGAAGACACATGGAGACTGTGAAGGTAGCTCTAATCTGAAAAAGCTAATTTAAAACTGGTAAAGAAACTGAAAATTTACAGACTTAAAGAGTGCATTAAAGACATGTTCTTTACCTGATACTTAATAAATCGATTAAAATAATATTTAGTATTAATAATTAGTAGTTAAACCACAAACTCACGAATACTTCTTGAAATCAAGAAGTAGGTTATATTCCGTTATTTGTATGGAATTTAGATGAACTTAGCATTCGCTACACAAAGTGCTATTACAAAGGTAATTGAAACAAGATCTCACCGATGGATGTGGCAGTTTTGGTGGCGAAGTAGAAGCAGCGCAGATAGGCGTTGCCCTGGTTGTCGTACACCCAGCCGTTGGACGCGAGGCCGATGTGCGAGCTCATCGCGTAGTACGCGCACGCGTTGAGGTGGATCAGATAGAAGATGTAGAACAACGTCTTGCCTATACGCACCTAGGAACGAGAGAATTGTATGACAGTTTTGATAGATAGGAGCGGCTTCATATTGATTGAAAAATACTTATAACCAATTACACCCTAATTTGTATACTTTATTTGCTTGAGTTCCTATTACACTAACAATAATAGGAATCCGTAGAACTGGCTCGTAGGATATCATAAATATACTATTACTACTATTGAATGAAGCATATTAATTCAAAGCTCCTATATGTATTCTATGTAAAATGTTTTATGTGCACAATAAAGAATATATTGATTGATTGATTGATTGAAGAGCAAAAATGTGACCTTTATGATGTAAAGTAGCATTGCTACGTTTATATATTTGGTCTTGGATTTTAGTTTTATAAAACAAAACCATTTTATTTTTTTATATGGTTTTCTACGAAGAGGTTGCATGAATGAAGTCCAGGCAGCTGTATAATATATGGAGGTTTATTTGTATATGAAAAACTATAGTGTTTTAATTCAAGATGTTTTTTTAAAAATCAGTAATTAATCGTTTTTGGCGAGTTCTCTTGATCTGCTGGTAGTAGATGAAATGTAAGCCGTAAAGTTGTACTTTGGTTTGTATAAGTCTGTAAGTATTTAAAGATTTACTCACCACATAAGGTGAGGCAAGTACTCTATCCATGGCTTGGTGAAATTCCCAAAATGTTTGTAATTTCAACAGTCTCGGAAAACGCAAAATCACCTTTTGCGTGCCCCAAACTATGTAAAATATATCCAGTGGCAGAAGAGATATTAGATCAAACTGAAAGAAAATACACAAGTTTTAAATGTATAGCTTACAGAAAGTATAGTAAAACAGTCCTATAAATTATTTATTTTATTTAACAATTTATGTATATGGAAACAAATTTATATACTAAACAGAGATAAATTACAAGGCAAGTACTACGGTACAGCTTATTCCATATAGGAATCTCTTCCAGCAGACCTGATAAACGGAAACGTTTGTAAAGTTTAGGCCATTTCTACGAAGTAGGTAAATTATAATGTAACTACTAAGTATATATCCCTGCCATGATACCTATCATGATAGGATTTGTAAATACAATTAACTTCCTCCCCCAATAATAGACAATATTATACACAAATAATTATTATTATAAACTAAGCATATCAATTTGACCAAAGATATATTCATCATCATATTCACATATCGTTCATATCTAAAGGAGAGGACGACCCCCAAAAAATAATACCCATTTACGTTGACATTTTGATAGAGCTGTAGAGCGTGTAGCCGAACTAGCTAACATTTATTTATTTACCTTGAACTGTAGTTTCTTCCTGTAATGCTCCCTGGTAAGAACGGGGTCGTCGACCCAGAACCCTTCGTGTAGGAACATGAGCCTCGGTTTCACGAAGAACACGTCCAAGAGGTACACAACGTCACAGATATAATCGGCTATCATCCAGAGGGGCGTGTTCTGCGGTGTCTGGTAGGGGAAGGTGGCGCGCAGAGCGACGCACCAGGCGTTGTAGCTGTAGCAGAACGTCACGAACAGCAGCCAGCTGATGTAGCCGCGACCTGCGACGCAGGAACAATCGCTTGATCAGTGGAGTTGCAATAAACTGTGTAAGTGTACACCTTGGTGAGGGATAGGTGAAACCGGTCATCGACGTAGCCTTACAACAAATAGGGAACCTCGCGGGTTTGACTGAATTCCTTACTTTTTACTTTAAATATATTTTTATAGTACAATAAGGAAGCAGATGAGCATTTGCTGCCTTTTCATTACTACGTTAAGATTAAGGTTGTGTCATACATACATATCTTAAGACTAGTTTTCTAATGGAACTTGACTGGGCATAGAGAACCGACTGCATAAAAATAAAAACAAAGTTTAATTTGATTCTTCCTCCAGAACACAGGAACGTCACCAACCGCGAATCGTAGCATAGCTGTAACTTTATGGCGGTATTTTGTGAGTGAGAGATACTTCCCCTGTCCTGCTGGCCTAATTCAGGTGCAATGCAGCATTGTACTATCTCTTACTCAAGTAGTAGGATGAATCGAAAGAATAATTTCCTTGATTTGCCCTCATCTTGATCCACTCTGGCCAGAAGCTAGAGGTCATGGTGTAATTACAACATTGTATTCGAAGTGGATGGCATGACTGTGCAGCATCTCTTTTACACTGGCGTGACTCCTTTACACCAATGTTTATCGAATGGCCGCTATTTAATTAGTGACGTTCCATAGACGAGTACGGTAATTAATGCTGACCTAATCATTACGGTGTATTGGTGGACCACTTTAATTAAGTTAATTGACCCCCGCGGTACGATCTTATTTGTACAAGCCATTAATATAATTTATAGGTCGCCGCACTCACCATACGGAATTTTTTATACATTTTGCCGCTTCATCATCAGTTCTTATCGATCACATAACTAATATACGTTAGTTTTAAACCTGTAACATACTAAGCAGATACGATAAGATTTTATCTGCGTATAAATCTTTATAGGACACACACATGTGAATAAATGCCGCGTCAGAGACGCTTGGCTTATGAAGTGAGTATCTTCTAAGGATTCTCCGGCAACCAACTCTTTAACCAGCACTACCAATTAACCAAGTATTAGGTAGATAAGTTATCACTGAATTACACTACATATAAATACCTATCCTTGAACATACATCCATCAACATAATTATTTTATAACTCAAGTTATATACTAGGCACTACACAAGTTCGTATAAAACCATCCTTCATTATAATTGTATGTACCTACAGATACTTGACGCTAAAATATAAGTTATCTGCATAGTGTATAGTGCTCTTTGTGTTGTGTTTAGAGAACGATATACAGACATCTTACCGCATCTGCATAATGAGTGACAGTCTAAAGCTGGCTTCTCACTGCGCGTGCGACTACGCGCCGCGCCGCTCCACGCGCAAGAACGCGCCACGCGACACACCGCGCCATCCAACGGAAACTGGCGCGGCGCGGCGCGTACCGTTGGTTGGTGGATGAATGTGTGTATATATGTATATATGTATTGATCGCCTACACTCGCGAGCCAGCGCCGCGCCTTTGAAGTTATTGACTTTTAGCGGATAGGTCGCGCCGCGCCGCGCCTGCCCGCGCCGCGCCGCGCCTAGCTCTTCACACTGCGCAGGGCACGTGCGGGCGCGGCGCGGCGCGGGCTAACACGCGCAGTGAGAAGCCAGCTTTAAAGGCTGACTGCTGAGGCACACTTTTAGAAGTTTGTCGTTAAATTACGGACTTCTAAAAGTGTGCCACTTACAAACATGTCTAAATGTATCTACTAATAATTAGATATTGATGTCAATTAGTAACAAGTTTCGTTAACAAAATTATTTTATTCTAGAATCTCCACGAAACATCGCTGATATTCAGTTTGTAAGGTTTCTCCAATTTGCGTCACAGCTGTGTATGTGAGCAGATACAATTAATCTATCTACTGTTATCCCAATCGAAAACTAGTTAGATTCATTGTCAATGTCAAATAAACAGTAATTTTCTATCAGTGTCGCCAGTTTAGCGCTGCTGTACTATTATAATAATGAAAAAAAATTGAGCACACTCAACACCTTCTTGACCAAATAGAAGAACTAACTTTTTTATTTGATATTAGAATTTGAAAAAGTAAAACGTATTTAGAAGGATCATTAAGAATCCCACTGATATCACCCGATAAGTCTAACTTTTTATTTTATTATATTTATCATCTTACCCTGAGGATCTATCGGCATAAACGGGTCACATAGCGGCAGTAGCTTGATAAAGCCTTTGCATTTTTTGTTCCGTGACGGCGAAGAGGGAACCGGGCTTTGAGGCGTCTCCACCTGCTGTACTACTTTCTGCACTTGCTTTGAAGAGTCTCTAGAACAGACGAGTTCAAAATAAGTAACAAAATTATAGTCATAATCAACTTCTATTTAATTATAAAAATATAATTAATTAATTAATTAATTATTAAATAATAATGGGTATTTTAAATGGTTACTTCTTAACGGGACTCTCTTCTGACTTTGGCTCTTTGAACTCCTGCAGTTCTGTGATCGTCTCCTGGACTTCCTTTGCCTGATATTTCTTAGGCGCCACAAAAGTTAGGAGCTTCACTTTGTAAATTGGTATGATTGAGCTAAAACAATTAATTGTCAGCTATAAATTACAATCGCATTTCATACACGCATTTTTAATATAGATTACTTGACTTGAAAATTTGTTCATCGACTTAAGCGGAAATATTTCAGCTTAATCCTTCAATTGTTTTGTGAAATACCTTTCATCTTTCAAACCGTCATGATATTTACCTGTCCTTTTTCTGTTGAGTATCATTTTTTATTTGCGTTTTTGATTCGATGTTTGAATTTGTTTTCGTCAATCTGAAATAATAATCAGCTTTAGATGTGAATATGTTAAACTCTTTACATTGGTCGTGACGTAATTCTTATTCGTATATATCATATATAAGCCTTAAGTATTCTATATTACTATTGTAAATGCATGAAACAATAGAATGTTTGTGTGTGTTGCGAATGAGACACACCACCGATTTTGTATCACATGTTAACATTATAGGTAAAGGTATCACAGAATAAACTGAATGATTCATTATACCTAATATTGTAACGATTTGTATAATTTAAAAAATCCCTCTACAACTTTTCGAAAACTTCCTCTACTTCAATTTTCTGATTAAATTCTCTTGGAAAAAAATTTAAACAGCAGAAAAGTGTATAGAAAAATTTGTGAGTTGTCTTTAATTAAAGAAGCTTTAATGCATTTTTACTGCTGTATTCTAAACATTTCCAGCAGTAGGTACGCATTTATGTCATTGCCCAGATAGATTAGTTTTTGGTTTAGCGGCTCTCAGATCAGCTTGACGTTCTGCCAGTTTTTGCCTTTCGGTTGAATATCTTTAAAATATTTCTGCAACCAAGCTAATCTCTTCGCTTGTGCCTAAGAGGATACCTACTCTTCGACTTCTTCTTCTTCGGGTTCGACTAGATTATTAATATTTAAATAAAGTATTAATTCTTCCTGCATGAGCCAATACTTAAAAACACAAAATAATATATTTTAGTTAATCTAATATTATGATAAGACTCACCCCGCGTGCGTCGGGGTCGAAACTGGTGTACACCATGATCCGTACGGACCCTTTGTACCTTGGTTCTTAAGGGTCGATTGCGACTGGCTCGTCGTCGGATAGACCGTGTGCTAAAAACAAATTTACATTTTTTTTAAATAGTATAGGGGCGCAAACGAGGAGTCTGAGCCATTTCGATCACCACCGACGCCCATAGATATATGACACAGAGATTATACAGATGTCGTTCCTTCTTACTCCGTGGGCTACCGGAGACTTACACAGCTCACGAAATGCGACACATTACGTCGGTATCTTGTAAGGTAGAGGTACCGCTCCGATCCTGCCAGTCCAATTTGGCGGCAATGCAGTATGAAGCAAATTTAATTTTAATGATACTTTCAAAGTAAAAAATATAAAAGCCACAAAATCAGCCTAAATACATGCCAACTTGCCACCTGACACGCGAATTTGTAGGATCCTTACAGATCTTTGACCAAATTGATAGATTCTACAAACAATTCTTTCATACAGATTCTATAATATTTCACGTTTTTAACCTTGGGGCACGGGACCCTAAAACGACTATTAATAAAATTTAAGGTAATAGAGAAATAGAAGAAAAAATATAGATGTATAATATGGCTTGTAAAGTAACAGTTATTTTGAAAGAGTTACCATCATATCAGCACCATTGCCAGCTGCATACAGCGCATTAGAACTGCACAAAATAATCACTATTCATATTCAGTACCGTGAACATGCACTTCTGCTATTTAATCAGCTATATGCGACGATCGTATACAAGTATATGTTATGGTAGCGCTTTATGTGCCATATGAAAACATTAGGCGCGGTCATCGTTTATGAATTAACGACTTCCATAAAACGGAACATAAAGAGTCTTGGTGCTCGTTCCGTTCTCTATAATAGGAGGGACATTTAAATAGACGTGGCTGAGCTACACCTATGTGGACTTGAATAATTACAAATTTAAGGTGACTTCTTAAATCCGGGTTTCTTTTATTACTTAACATTTTTTCTGACGTATTACTATGATTTGAATTAGTTTCAATTTGTTTTCAAATTGAAACATGATGCTTTTAAGAAACAACTAGAAATTAATTATACAAATCTTGTAAATTACTGTAATTGTTAAGCGCCTAATGGATCCTAGTGGGTAACCTAGACTACTTTATATTCTGGTAAATAATTGGACTACTTCACATTCGCAAAGACATTAATATTTATAAATTATATTGTTACGAAAAAACCGCGGGCTACATAGACGTTATAATTAGTTCTCTCGTAGCTCACACTTTTAATAGGACCATAGAAATAAAAGAGGAAGAAGAAGACCAAGGCTTTCGGATATATAGACTTTTATTCCACTTGTGCTAAAAACACTGCACCGACAAGAACACTGCTCTTAATTATAAAGCAGAATTTATTATTCAACAAAACGGGAATACAGCCACAAAACATTCGGCACTTGACTCGACTCCCGCTTACTTATTCAAATCACATAGCACTTGAGGTTAATGGTGTGACCTCGCTTCTTATTGACTACCTCAATTACTGCATTACTCAACCTGCTACAAGCAAGTGATTTGAATATCAGATTAACTTGAAATGTGATAGTTTTGCTGTGAAAATAATTGTCCTTAGTACAATATCAAAATTAAACTACTGTGCCATCTAGGGAATCAAAAAATCGTATATAAACAACAAAAAATAAAGGATATTTCAATGTAACTCACAATATACAGAAGAAAAGAAGTATAGTTACTTTATTATAAAATAAGTAGGATAACAAATACCTATGTACAGTTTTCTATACTTAGACGTTATTATTACATCACCAAACACGTTAGAAATTATCAATTACTGTAAAGTATGGGTGTGTTCGAGCTTTCATTCTCTTAATTGTTATTTACTTAATATCAGTCATCGAAACGTAAATGTGCCATGAAGGTACCATGGGGCAGGCCAAGGAAAATACATTATAAAGTATAATTAATTTTTTAAGGTTTCAAATGAGACCAGACGAACTTCATGTTAAAATTTTAAAGCTTTACTAATTGTAGACATGACTGAACAGTGATCCGCTGCCTTAAGCGGTGATATTGAGAGGACAAGCTGTTTCCGTAATAAGAAGAATTAACATTCCAATGTCCTTCTAGATTTTAGAGATAAATAGTAAAGATTGCTATACATATTATAGTTATTATAGTTAGGTTATACATATTAAAAAAAACATGTAAGACATCTCTTTAGAGTCAATTATGTAGCCCTAGAAAATCAAAATATACTCAACTTATCAATGTATAGCATTAGATACACTACTACAAGCATTAGGTACACTACGAGCGCAAAAACACTATCATTTTACGTGCTGGAGTTACTCGTTGCGAGAGGACAAGCGGTAAATACACCAATTAGGTAATAATAAATTAGTAAGAGAGTCACTATTAAAATGGCGTGTTTCTTCGCCATACTACCGAGATAGTCTTAATTGCTAACTCACTAATGATTTCTCTAAACATCACCCGATTTTTGGTCGTCGTCTTGTGGCAGACAAACTGGTTTAGATAACAGACACCATCAGCGCCATATTAAACAATCTAATGCATGTCAGCCGTATAGGGGAGATACTAAAGGAGGGAAAAGTCAGGTTTTACGTCCACGTCAGTTAGTCCTGAATTGAAGTCTACATTTTGTTGTCTTTCATCAGCCAGGAGCCAGTTGAAGGCTCCGATTAGGTGAAGAGAAGAGCATGATTATCCTTCTTCATCTAATTGGGACTTCCGAATTGACTAGAACTAGCCAAATCCACACATACAATCACATTCATCAAATATTTTACGGGTGCCAATAAGTTAAATTTAGTTGTTACTCGTTTCTTTAAAGGTAACACATACAGCTTTTTGGAAGCATTTTGTTGTCCGTCTGTCTGTCAGACTACGTCTTTCTCGGGAACACGTGTAAGGATCGAGCTGGAATACATTTCGAATACTGACTGAAATCTTCCGAAGCCCATAACAATTAATGCTGCTAAATAAACGCAATCAAAGATACAACCGTGTGGAGATATTTTCTACCAAAACTCAACTTGCCTAAACCTATAGACTATTTTCCGTTGACCTTCATTGAATTTGGTAGGAAGTAAGAGTTTACAGCACAAATAAAGGAATAAGTCCAAAAATAAGTAAATTGTAACTATATCACTGAAAATAACCATTACCATATTAAATGTTTACAGCAGTAAATAAAAGTTTTTCGGCGTATAAGTTGATCAACATTTGAGAAAATAAATAATAACTAAATTTGAATCACTGATTTATATTTAATACCTTTTTAATACAGTAATTTAATCACGATAAGTGTGATTGTCACAAATACTTTATTGAATTCGAGGGACAACCCTTGAATCACATCTTGCTGAAATCACAATCGAGTGAGAGTAGAGTTCTATTTCACGGATGAAAAGATATCAAATCACAGGCAAAGCTTTTAGTCTAACATGCATAGTCTTTGGTATGGTTTCGACACAAACCTGTGGCATAAAATAATAGATCGATAAATAATTTAGATTCTCTGATGCCTAAAGTATAAAAGGGTAAAACCGTGCATAGGATTGATGCAGTGTTAGCTAGAGACTGGTAGAATAAGTATTTTAAATTGTAAATAATTATGATTGTTTCTGTACGGGTAGGTAAGTGTGAAAATTCAAGTCAATTTTTCAGGCACTTAAACATAATGCACTATTTAATATGTATGTAATGTTCAAGTCAAATGTCAGCTGAGCAGAAACTATTGAAGTGCACAAG